>JAEIIF010057864.1:0-35876 GCA_018874455.1 Drosophila trapezifrons | reverse complement strand
TTTTCTCATATCTAGCCATAGAACGACAATTTGTCATTCACACAAATGCAATGTTGGCATATGAAAAAGCGGGTCTACTTCTGCACTTTTTTGTTAAATAAAAAAATCACATAAATACATTTAGAAGGCATCCTATCCTCCTTTTCCTTATCAGTTTTGTATGCTTGGAGATTTTCCGTAAATTGAGAAAAATCTATTGGCAAACCTATTTTCAAAACACAAAATAATACTATATTTAGGGGTTTTGCACCCATTTAATTTTCAAAGATAACTACAATAACTACAAACTATTTAATGCACCTTTTTTACATATTTCCGTTAAGAAATGTCTCAGGTATTCATTTAAATAAATGTTGTATTCAGAATCACTATGTCTACAAAATACACATTCGACAATATTAAAAGTATTAACAACCTTCTACGAACACCAATTTAACCAAGTTTTACTTACTTTTTGAACACTTTGATAGGCTCATCGTGGGATCTTGTTTACAATGGACGTTCTTTTCGAAGATGTTTTTATATAGTTATTTTTCGGTAAGTTGGCGATCGAAAAACGTTAAGGCACACAGAGCTTAGGGTTAGGGTTTTTTTCTTTTTTGTCTTAATGCTTATAAAGGCACGCTCGGGCGTAGTGTGTGTTGTTAAGTGTGTGTTTTTTTTGGAGTGGTGTGTTTAGTGTTTCGAGTGTTTTTGGTGTTTTTTTGTGGTGTTTAATCGATCGGCTTGACGTTGTCATCGAAAGGCATTGCGGGGTGTTGAAGGGAGATTTTAAAAATCGTTGACTGCGACGGCAGCGCTGGAGCAGGCGAGTCCTGCAGATCCTCCTAGGCTCCGGCGGCAACTGCTCGACGAGCTGAGGCACGTTTGTGGTGTTGGCAACGGAGCGGACCGTTTTTGTACAAAAAATTGTACGGAACCGAAACTGAATTTACAAAATACTCAACACAAGACGATGGCAAAAATCGCTAACAGTTTGGAAAATCTTAAAAAACGCGTATACATCATTAAATAACGGTGTGAATTTTGCAAAATTGCTCTGGACCCCAACAAATAACGTTTAAAATTTTGTGGGTTCTCTAGTGTAAAAGCTTTCTTGTTGTAAACTTTGTAAAATATATATAAACGTGTGACTTTGTATATATATAAATATATATGGTTAAAAACGTGTAAGACTTTGTAACAAATTTTAATATCTTTTTATAAGGCTTTTTGTGTTTTTTGTCTGTTCTAAGGCAAATTAGTGGCAGGGTTTTAGAGACTTAGGGTCTATTAAAAGTAAAGTTTCTGTCCAAGGCACTCGACGACAACAACGCAGTGTGTGTGTGTGTGGAAAGTTAAGAATACTTCTTAGGGATAAGGCACGAACTATTTATTTATGACGAAAAACAAGGAACCGAAACGGCACAAAAGGCACTTGACCGCCAAACTTAACGAATTATTTTAGGTTTTTTTTGAGAAACTCAACAACAGAACGCTTTGAAAACGCGACTTGACACTTTGTGACTTGTGTTTTTTTTTTTTTTTTGGTGACTGATAGCCAGTAGTCCTGGCTGGCCTGGCAACTCCTGCCCGATCAGCGGCTAGGCCTAGAATGATGTGCTATGCCGGCGACACATCGTGAGCTTCTGACGCCAGCATCATCCATTCCACAAGTCGTAAGCGTTGTGTGAATCCGCGACTTGACGGCGTCGTCCTGGCGTCGGCTCCGCGCATGCTCCGCGGCCGGGATGCAGGATGCCTGGGCGAGATGGCATGTGCCTGGGCAGCCCTGGCAGTGTGGCTGCGGGAAAAGGATGCTACGGCTGCTGCTGCTGCTGCCGAGATCGTAAAACTGCCTAGCCATCGCCGAAAAAGGGGAGGGTTCGGGTTCTGGCCTTTTCACTTTGGTGCTTCCTGCGGAAAATCCACCACCAACTGGGAGCAGCACCCCATGGGTGGCCCGGGACCACCAATGGCTGAACTTCGCCTCCGCCCTATGTACAAGCTCAGCCATGTACTCGGCCAAGTTGTGTAAATTTGTGCGAAACAACAATCCCATCGGCGCATGCAAAATGAGTAATGGTTAAGGAATAGCGGGAGATCCTTAATTTTCCCAGCTTTTTCGCCCAGTTCTATTTGTAATTAATCCGATTTCCTAGATTAATTGCAACAAGATGAGTTAGGTAAAGTCTTTGGGATCTCTTTAAAGCCAAAGGCTGGCTGAAAGGAGGGCGTCTCCACACCCATCGAACCCACTTATCTGTGCAATCTCTTTGGACGACATAAAAGCGGAGGAGGAAGAACTCAACAAAAAATAAGCTCAACTGGCGCGACTTTCTGGCGCCAAAGCCTCCATTTTGTCTGGCCATATATGTGCTCGTCCTGGAGCAGCGCGTGTGCCTGCGTAGGAGTCCTGTGGTGGCCGCCAAGGAATCTGCACTGTTTTCACTTGTCTTGGGACACGTTTACTCCTTCCCAGTCATGATGTTCTCCCTCTGATTGCTTCCCCCGTGCCTGTTCCCGATCCCGATCCCGATGCCTTGCGGCAAGGATAACAAAATGCCATGGGGCAGCGCCAATGTGGAGCCCTTTTATGTAATTTGCACAGTTTTTATTTCTGTTTGTGCTAAGCGGACAAAATAGAATTTGCCCAGAGAAACAGCAACTCGTCTGGGGCATAAAAATAAAGCCTCGGAAAAGGCATAAAGTTCAAGGAGGCATATATTCAAGTCATCCGTTTTATAGGTGGGAATTAGCCATTAGCTCTACTTGATTAATTGGGGCTTTGACAGGGAAAAGGGTGTACTTAGACATTTTATAGAATTTACTTTCAAGAAGAATAATTGTCTCAACCAAAAACTATGTTTTATAAGAGCTATTTGTATTATTATTACATTAGCTAAATGGATACTTAACATAACTTCTGCCTTTAAATTAACTTAGAAGGAAATTGATATTTTTATTATGCGTTTCCTATTCAATACATACTGCACAAATTTCAAGACTAATGACTCTTTAAATTGTTGTGAACCCGCTTTTCTAAATAACAACACATTACATTCTTTAGTGATTAGTAACGGATAAACTAAAAAGATGTATTTTTTTAAGCAAACCGCACTCTAAAGAACTCAAATAAGTTAGTTGCCTTTCAACCATAAATTATTATTAAATACACATCCGAAATCAACATATTTATTGAGATAACCTAAATCCAAGTTAAATAGTTCACAAAAGAAGTGATAAACCCACTGATTATGGAGTACTTAAGTAAGCTAAATAATCAAGTAAATCTTTTGTAAACAACTTTCCAAAGAAAAAACATTCTTCAAGTTTCTTTAATGATCACTAAATTTGTAATAACAATATTACAACATCTTATTTGATCTCGGAGAACAAAACGAGCAAAGATTTTATAAACACAATAAAATCTTTCAAAAAAGAAATCTACCTTTGCTTGCAACGCTAGAACGTAGCACATTATTATTATAATTATTATGAAGCAAGTATTTAAACCCTTTTATAAACAAAATATGATCTCCAAAGAGGGAAAATATCCACAAGTCCCATACTCTTGGTTGCCACACTTTAAACAAAGTTCTCAAGAGCTCTTGTTAGATTTCGGAGATATCCGATGACGCCTTCTTCACTCACCTCAATTCGTTGTTAGCGCTGGACCTGGCTAATGGTTGTTCGATTTAGTTTCAGTTGAAGTTTCGCAGATAGTGGAGAAATATGTGTTGTTGTTTATCGAAAGTTGTTTGCTGTGTGTGCTGGTGCGCCCGTGTGCTTTGTGGTGTGTGTGTCTGAAGGCAGTAGTTGTGTTAAAGGTAATCGTTGTTGCTGTTTCTTCGTTGCTTGTTGCGGTTGTCGTTTGATTTTGATTTGTTTAGAAGATCTGCAAATAGAAGAGCAGAGCGAACGAACGGTTAAAACTGCGAGGCAGACATCGGGGGAAATGGAAATGGGAATGGGAAAATCTCTCAAGTCTCGCCACGCTAGCCACTCCAAACTGAAAACGCACAAGGCATTTTTCCTGTTTTCATTTTCCATATTAGCAGCGCTCGACCTCGGCGATGATGATGATGATGGGTGGAAATAAGAGTCTCTACCAGAGTCTGCTGTTAGGTGGGGCATCTGGGAGATCTAGGGAGGGAGAAGGGGGTGGACTCCACTCGGAGCTGGAGCTCTCTGCACATATATGGCTAGATGTTGGCATTGCGGTTAATGCCACCAAGGCAGCCGGAGCACGGCCACCGATATGTGCGCACATAGAATACCATTCCAAGAATGCTGCACCAGACTTTTCCATTAGCGTTCGCACATCGCCAGCGACTTTTGTTTACAGCAGCAGAAAATATCAATCAACACCCAAAAGCCCAAAAGAGTAGTGCATCAATGGAGGAGGCGGCGGAGGAAGCGGAGGATCGGAGGCTGAGGATCGATCGACTGGAGAGTTGTCAGCTGCAGCTGGCCAGGAATGCGGCTGCTGTGCTCTTCCATTTCTGGCCATTAACCCAAGGAAAGTCATCATACAACAGTCTATTTGCCTAACAACTACTGTGTGTGGTTTTTGGAATAGAAATAAGGTCTTTGAGGAGATATATGTAGAATATAATGCTTGATTTATTTGCAGACTTGCAGATTTACAAAGAGTAAACCCTTTTGTATAGATCTTACAAGTCGATTTCAGGGAAATACCTTTTCTATTTAGTTCAGAAATCTCTCCTGGGATTATTTAGTGATTGAAATATTTGTATTAATCATTTTATTCGTGTGACATGGGTTTTGACAGGGCTAAGACACCCCCTCAAATCGCATTCCCAACTCACAGGTGCACAGGTCAGCCCTCAACTCATTGGCAAGACAAAAGCCAACGGCGCGGCGTGGGCGTGAGTGCCCGTGCTGATCTCCTGGCCCCCATTCTAGACTCAATGAAAGCGAAATGCGATTGTGGGCGTTGTTGGACAAGTTTCTGTGCTTAGTGGGTCGCCGGCTGATTGAGTTTATAAAAAGCTACACGCTACACTGTACACTGTACACGGTACATGGGCCAGGCCATTGAGTGTGTGTGCTGTGCTGTTCTTCGCGGAGCAATCAAAATTACAAAACGATAGCGTCACGTAGTTATAGCGAACACAATCTGAGACCTTGGCACGATTCTGCCATGCGGCCAGATGTCAGGTTGGGTGCTCCGGCACGTTCTACAATGCCGTAGCTCCCGGGCAGCTGAAAGGGTTCCGAGTTGAAGTGGTTTATATGGCCAAGACAGGCGACATTTCTGTGAAGCATTCGGATGGGTTTATTGACCCCGAGAGCACAGGGAAATATGTGATGATCTTTCGCTGCATAAGCATTTATTTCTTTATACTTTTCATATTATTTCCTTTATAAAAAAGATAATCTTTAACTTTCATCATATCTATAGATCAGCGGTGCCCAAAGCCCTGACTCGCCCTGGCCGGCACACGCACAGTATGCACATAAAGTAAACAACACGCTGTAATTTTGTGGCTAAATCTGGTCTTTTCTGAAGTTAAATAACTACATTCTTAGCCATACCTATTTATTATGCATTATTACAGGAAATGTTTTCTTTTTTTCGTTCAATATCTAGCCACTACGTTCTACATCTTACTCACACAAATGGAATTCTCACATGTTAATGCATGGCCTGGCCATCCTTGCTAAAGATTAATCCTCTCTATAAGGGAATATAGTCCCTTTTCTTTATAGACACTTAACAAACACCCCTTTCATTTCATTTTTTTAAGCTAAGCAAAGATTCAATTGATTTCATGACATCACTTTCCTTATTATAAACATTCATCAAAGAGGTTGATCAATAATTACATCATAATTTGGCAGGGATCCCTATAAATTTCTCTGCCTAATTCCAACTAATTAATAACTAAATCTTCATTATTGAATTAAGCTTTTAAAATAGCTGTCTGTCAAAAATCAGCAATAAAGCACCCACATAGAGACGCACAAAATAATACCTCATAAGATATATACGTGGACGTAGGTGATGACTACACATGCAAGTGCTTAAATCAGCTTCCAATGCTATAAATCACATCACACACAGCCCAATACAACACAAAAATAAGAAAAGGAAAAAGAGAAAGGAGATTTTAAATAAACTGCCAAAGAAAATTCATCGTAAATGTGTTAAAAAAAAAACCCAAGAAAAAAGTTCCCTCTAACGATAAAAGCAAAACAGATTTTAATTAAACCAAAACAACATTCAGACCTCATACTAGAGATGTGCCCATTCTATATATATATGTGTGGAAGGAACGCTATAAATACCCAGCAAAAACGAGAACTTTCAAGGTAAACAAAGTATAATTTGGAGAGCAGACAAATCTTTTGGATTTTCCATTCGATGCGCCCGAAAAACCAATGGCTATGCTCGACAAGGAAAGCAAAAGTGTGAAGAGCCTAGGGCCCCACGGATGATAATACCCCTACCCATCGATCTGGCACAATTTCCACGCCTGACTTTAAATAGAACGAAGAAGCTAAGTGTATAGAGATAATTCCACCTCAGGCGAACGAATCACAGATCTTTAATCCACCGAAATTGTCCCAATGCGGAGCTTTCACTGTACCTCGCCGGCGGCGGCGATGATGCTGCTGGTTGCTCTTGGCTCATTCATCTGCTCATTTCTTGCCCCGTCCTCTGAGTCATAGCTGAATTTATAGAAATTTCAATTTGTGTGTACTACAAACCCGCTAGTTTGGAGGTCCAACAGATGGCCGGCCAGAGAGCGATCCCCACCGGCGACGCGCCTGATTATTAGTTGCGCTTGGGTAATGTAACAGCAGCATCCAACGACTCATGCCCAGTTTTATTTCAGTTTTGATGTCAGCGGAAATTAGCAAGCAAAATAGCAACTAAAGGCCGTTAGGCAAATGTGTCACGATCCAGTGAGGCAGGTACTGAAAACGGTTTAATGAGAGCAATTACGCTGGCCGAAAGGTACGTAGCTTTAGCATACTTTTTAAACGAAACAATTATGTTTTGTTCCATGAAGGCCAGTTCACTTTTTGTGTGTTAAAATTATAACCTTGCAAAGTTTAAATCTGGCTTTAACTCTGCCTAAGAACCTCATTTAATAAAGTTAATTTCAGGCAGTTTGATTTTAATTTTATTTAAATATGAATGCAAATAATAGGGTACAAGCAGGGGAATAATTAAGAACGTGTGTGAAGGTAATTTCTTTTTCTAGATGATTTCAGGAAACTATATCAGTAGTTTCCGTCTAAATAGTTAATTTAAAAAAGAAACTGTATTATTTTCTCTTAAACCTGTATTCTCTTTTCCATTTTAAATGTAATTGTATTTATCTATTTATTGTTTATTATTATTTACCAGAGTTATTAAACTCATTATCTGATTCACTTTGATAAAAATTGCAACGAAAATAGCCAAGACAAGATAGACAATGGCCACATTCGTACAAATTATACTGTTTATTTGGCGATTTTGTGTTCGTTTACACATTTTTCAGCACTTATAAACAACAGTCACGTTCTGGCGTTTCCTTTCCTCTGGTTTTTGGGGTCGTTCAACTCGACGGAAAGTGATCGCCAATAAACACTGTTCTGTTCCCTTGAAATAACATTCTCCTTGAGCTTGATGTGATTTTCTAGTCGAAGTTGAGTGGCTGAATAAAAAGCAGAGCCACTCCCGGCACTTTCAGCGACCGCACAACAGGGGTCAACTTGGCAGATTTTACTCAAGGATCTCAGATCCCTTCCACTGACTACCACGACTACTATATGCACCTCAGATAACCCCTGACTGGAGCTGTAATTTGAGTAAACAAGACATCGCCGTCGTCGTCGTCGCCGGGGCAACTACACGGCCAACAATGGGGCACAAATTTGTGTATCGCTATCAGCATCGCTGGCAGCAACAACAATGAGCCAATGATGATGGCAAAATCCAGATAAAAGATGCATTAAAAGTAACAAAATACACAAATAAACAAACGCACAAACGGCCCAGGGATGTGGATAGATGGCCTGGGAAGGCAAACAAACAAATCAAATCGAATGAATCGACGACTAGAGCGCGTCGTCCATAAAGGGGAAGGCAGTGCTGGGATCGGGTTGACTACTGGGAGAAGGGTCTCGAGATGGCCCTGTAATTTTCAATTACCGAATCAAGGTGGTGGCACATCATAATGTGGCCAAATGATGTCAGCTGGAGTGATAGGGATCAGTGTCCCAATTAGAAGCCTTTATGAAGAAGGAGCGTGTTGGTAATTAGCCCAACTTATGATACCCAAGCTCAGCGGTGAATAAAGACTGTTAGGGGATTATGAAAGGAATGAGAGTCAAGTGGATTTAATTACAAATATTTATAAAGATTGTACTTTGTAAAAAAAAAATATGACAAAGATGAAAAGCCTACAGCTTTGATTCTTTCCTTTAAACTTGAGTAAACTTTTTATTTTCTCAAGAGTCTTAAGGAACAATTAAGCTAAATTAATTCTATAAACAAAGAGCACACTTACTACGTGGTCCTTGAACAATTCTTGATTCTAGAAAAACAATACAATATCTTATCTTTTTTCCTTTCCTTCTGAGACTAGAAATTACTTCTATAAATCTGTGTGAATTGCTCTAGTTAATTTTAACTTTTATTACTCATTCCAAATTGTTCCAACATATAGTACATTTTTCCAATTCAATGTATTTTTCTCCCTCTAGAAATTACACATTTCCTGCCAACATGGATTGTGCCTTAGCTTCCTTCCTTCCGTTTCTCGATCTACATACGAAAGACATTGCCAAGCAATTTTATGATTGGATGCCAAGTTCCATTCCCATGCCACCGCCTTTGCCCACTTAGGCAGGAGCCCCTCCTGTTAGTCACCCTCGTTCTGATGTGCCCCTCATCCAACGCCAGCGTCAGCGTCGTCGTCAATCGGAGACGGCAAAAAATTAGGCTCCCGCCAGTCGGGCTCCAATGGATTTTCGCACAAGTGAGTGCCAAAAGCGACAGTGCCACGCACATATTCTCGAATTTATATGTGCGTAAAAGTATTTATATACAGCGATATAACAAATAGTCGTCAGGGACATCCATCCCTGCCCGAGGAGAGGAGACTGCAGCCGGGTGGACTTTGGGGGGCGGCCACTCGAATGCCGATGCATCCATGGGCCAAATAAGAAAGGCACTTTGCTTTTCACACCACTCAGCCACTCGCAGTGGCGACACACACAAAGCAGTTCCATTGATTAAGAGAGGCACCCCATCCCCGAGCCATCACAATCCCCACCCAGATGGAAATAAATTGCAAGGCAAGGCCAAGCCTAGCGATAACTGCCGATGGACACGAGAGTCTCGGGAAAGGGGCAGACGGCCGAGGAATAAGATAATCAAATCGGGAATGGAATGCATAAAATGTGGGGTTAAATACAGAGGAACTCTCCTAGCACAACCGAGAGAAAACATGTAGATCACACATAGCTGAGTCACCGATTGAGAAATTCACTTTTCCTGGAACTTAGAGTGTCTAAAAATGTTCTTCAAGTAAACTGATCTAGATATTTACACATTTTAATAATTTAATAATAATTTCGTTAACCCAGAAAGAAATGTTTTCCATATCTTAAAGGGAACACAGAAAGTATCAGTTGGAAACGGAAACCTTTATTGATCTTTTTGTTTATTTTTACGATCGTTTTTATTTATCGATAAGATAACGTGCAAAAAAAGTTTTGTTTGTTTTTTTAGAGAAACAGAAGACGTATTCGATTTATAAACAGAACCACTGTCTTTTGGCATGTCTCATTCGAGATAAATATACAAATTAATCTTAACTCGGCATAGCGGGAAAGATAAAGACAAGTCTTAAGAGATTTAGAGACAAATGCGATACTAACAGATCTAGATAAACCATTTTTAATACAAACTTTCTGTAGACATTTCAGTGGCACCTTTAATTAATATATTTCATTAAGAGAATTATGAATACAAAAGACTTTTTATTCATTTTACTTTTCTCCATTTAAGATAATTTTCTATACAAATTTTTAGTCAATGATTTTCGTAAGTAAGACAAGTTGGACAGCTACTTTCAGCGTATCCCTTTGGCGCCATAAAATGGAAACATCTTAAGCCCTTTTACAGCCATTTTTCGTGATTACCCCGCTCGGTATGGGTTCGGGGGAGTGACACAAACCACAAGCCGTTGCAATCGGAATACCAAAGCCGACGTATCGACTGACCGCATCGAATTCACACTCGCTGACGGACTGACAGTTTGATGAAGTGCCCAGATGCGTGTTCAGCCCACAAGCCCAAAATCCAAAAAAAGCGGAGAAAAACGCCAATGAGTTACTGACGTAATCAAGCGGGGATTTACGACACCCACTGCGCTGAGATAGGGAATGGAGGGAGGACCCAACCCACTTCCACTGGCGATAAACGTAACCAAATAAAACGAAGCTTCGGTAGTCAATACCGCAAATTAATTTTTGCATAAATCTTCGCATGCCTCTGTGCATTTGTGTGATTTTGCATTCAAACTTGGTGACAATAAAAACAGCAATGCGTATTTTTCCCCCGGGGTTTATTTTTAGATTCGAATGCATATTCTTTATCGGCACTAATAGTAAACAAGGGGTCCTCAACTCGCGCCAATCTCCACCGATTTTAAATGACTCAACCCGATGAGTGTGCGTGTGCGAAAAGGGAAGGCGGCGAATCGAGTCGAGTTGAATCCAATCGGAGGAGGAAGTGCTCGGAATTCCGATTCAGATGGCCGGTTCTGGTCTCTTCTCTGCTCTGCTCTGCTCTGCACCCACCTCTGCCACTTGAGTTCCGCGTAATTAAGAAACATTCCGAAACTATAAACTATTCCATAATACGGGCAGCCCATCGAACTCAATATGGAATCTTCATCGCGGCCCAACTTGTTCTTGTTGTTTTTGTGGCCGCCGCTGGCCCATTTTGTTTATTTAGCATTTCGACTGTTTGATTCGGGTCCGGTGCAAAAGCGAAACATGTGTGCGGCAGCACTAAGACCCACATCGCTATGAGTCCCAAGCAGCTGAATCTCTGCACAGAGAGCAAAATATTAGTGAGAGAAATTCGGAATCTTAAAGATTTTCTAGTAAACTTATAGTAAGAGAAGAAGGTAAAAATAATAACTCAAACGCCACTTTATTCCTAAAACAATTCCAATGATATAGGATAAAGAATATACAGTTCTTTCATAAGGAGGCCTCTATTTCTCATAGTGTCATGACACAGGGCCCAAGTTTTCATTAATTAGAGGCTTCATTAGAACCTTAAAAGAGACAACTATATGTATTTCCGGTTCGTATTTTTTTCGTAGTGCGACTACGGTCACACTGACTTAAAAGGTAAACACAGAAGGAAAAATGTCGAAATCTGCTTTTACCGAGGAAATTATAGAGGTTTAAATAGAAAATGAGCAAGGAACGAATTTATATGGAACCATACGAATCCATTATATAAGGTGAAGAACCTTAAGATGAACTTTTGGCACCAATTGGCTTCTAAGACTTTTGTGAGACCGTTTTGTCTAATGAGAAATAAGTACATTTTTGAACGCATTACCTACGGTATTTTCTATCGAACTCATTTCTATAGACCTTTCGGGTTTGTTAATTAAAGAGCAATTAGTGTATTAATTTCTCATTGAAAGGGTGTATAGTCGTCTTGCTCGCACTTACGTAAAATCCAATGATTGCTGTCAAGGCTCTAATGAAAACTCCAATGAATGAAGTTTTTAATATAGTATCATAACACCATAAGGAGGCCCCTATTCCTCATCAGTGTCCTATACGGATTTTAATATTTAGTGAGAACACCTAGGCCTCGTTGTGTTAAGACCGCGTAAAGTCCGCTGATGCTGCAGAGGCCCCTTGTGGCCATAACCCAAATACAGAATAATCGTCCCTCAAAGTCAAGCCGGCTTAAAAAAGTCCAAAGCACACAAGGGGACTCTGCAGAATCGCCTGACATTTTTTTTATAGTAAAGATCATCAAAGAACGTAAAAAATAAACACTATTATTTTCACTCTTTAATTTCAAGAAAAAATTACTTTCTTTAATCAAGAATTTACATCTCGTTTCAAGTGTTCTCTCAGTGCATCTATATATGAAATCGGCGTGTGTATGCAAGCATGTATCCGAAGTGCAATACAAAACCATTGAAAATGCTGAGGCGTTATGAAAATAGAGCGCACACACCAGTTGTTATTTTTATTTTTTAATTGTTATTACGCTGTTCGTTTTGCTTTTTGTTCTTTCGGCTGCCGCCGCCGCAGTTGTTTCGAGCATTGAGTTTTTTGATATTGTATCGAATTGGCCGGTTGGCTTGGCTTAATTTGCTTTAATTGAGCTTGAAACATGCAGTGGACAAATGGCTGAAAAAAACGAAATAAATCAGGGTTATATCGAGCGAATTAATGACACTTCATAGCCGTTTTGTACTTGAAGTGAAAGTATTGCTGACGACTTTCCCTAGAAGTTTCAGTGCGATTTCAGTGGCTTTCCAAACTGACATTTCCCATTACAGACAAATCAAAATAAAGGTTGGCATTTCACGCCTGCCAAAAATGGAATTCAATTAATCCCGAAATTATGAGGTAATCCTCGCTGCAAAAAATCATCCCCGGGACACATCAATCTCTCTTTCGAAAGTTGCATGGCCAGCGCTCATCGGGAGACCTTTGCACTCCGCCTGGTCTCTCGCGTCTCCCGCCCAGAGCGTAGCGAATTAATGAATACAGCTCAATTAATAAAACAGCAAAGAAATATGCAAAGCAACAAAAAAACAAGCACAAAAAACAGACAGGCAGACACAAGTGGAAAATGCAATCGAAACGTGCCCCAAAATGGGCAACTCAAGCTGCCCACCAGCGTTCCACCAGTGACCGAGTTACGGATCAGTTTGCTCAATGGTTTGCCTCTCTATCGAAGCCGAGTGTACACGCAGCAGCACACCACAACACTACACTTTATACACACACTCTGAAAAACCCCAAAAAAACAGTCCAAGAATTGCCCAAACCATTTTCAGACAATTATAAATACAATATGAAAACAGAAAATAGGTCTGAGATCATTAATATTTGCCAGAGTTTCCACTTTGATAAAAATTCTATATAAAATTTGCAATCTTTTGGTAAAAATATTAGTAATAAATATTCGCGAGCCTACTAAAAATAAAATCTCTTCATAAGCTTCTGCATTTTCCCCATGATTAATAGCCTTTCTCACATTTTGACGCTGTTATATTTTTCTTTCTTCTCTGATCTTATCCTAAGAGAAGGAAAATATGTACTTCTCCATATGAAGGGGATTGAGTCAGTAGAACACTGCTAACCATACATACGATAAATATGAAGCAAAATTCCCAACAGATTAGCTCTAAGTAAACATAAATAACAACTCGGCAAGATAGGAAATTATAAATAAAATCAGCACAACCTTAAATCATCAGAAAAACACGAATATAAATATATAAATTACGAAATAATTCAAAGACAAAACCCTTTTAAATTCCAAACCCAAATTTTGGGTAATTACAAGCTTAAAGTAAGCTAGTTTCAGGCCTTACAATTTGTCAAGTGTGCTAACTTGGCGGATGCAAACGGTCCCCACGTCCACGTCCGATATATTCGGTGGATTTGGATTTTGATGTGGATGTAGAGCCGATGCACTGCCCACACAGCGCGGCATGGAGTGAAAATGAGCTCCGATCTCGATTTCTTTATGTTTCCGAAGCGTGTTTATGTGGCGGACATTCCAAAACCGAAGCCCCATACTAATAAGGTCAAAACGCTCCAAAGAGAGAGAGACACAGAGAGAGAGGGCGACTGAGGGGCTTAAACGAGCATTGACATTTTGAGATAATGGATAAATAATACACAATACAAAATACGCCCACAAAATGGAGCAACGACGGCGGCGGCGGCAACGACGAAATTTGCCAAACAATCGGACAAAAAATGTGAGGAAAAGTACACAAAAGAGCGGAGAAAACGGAGATCGCTTCTCTGTCTGTTGAGGAATTATGACAAAACATCGAGAAGCGCGAGAAATTTAAATATATTTAGCTCCGAGGAAGAGAGAAGCGGAAAGAGCGCAAAAACAATAAATCTACTTACAGATGCAAAACAAATCTTAGCGCGTATGTGTATCTCGAAGATAATTTTTATTTACGCCAGAGCGGTGGAGGAGTGGGGAGTGGGAGGCAGCCTTAGCCAGCTGCTAAGGCAAACGAGAAATATAGAATGAAAAATACATACATATCGGTCTGTGTACACTCAAACAAATACCTAAGGAATGCGCTACTCTTGGATAAATGATAAGAAAATGCTGGCAGGCGGGACCAGAGAACCTGATAAAGAGCTGCATAGTTTTTTAAGATAATAAAGATTAATTTAATGATGAACCCCTTCTTTAGAGGCCTGTTCTTAATATCATATTATGGAATTTTTTCAGCTCTTTATTTACTTTTACTCTGTTAAATGAAGTTTAAGTATTTCTATTTTAGTAAGTAGAGAATAACACTTGTTTTTGAAGAGGAAATGCTTCTAGGATTGCCTCGACAAATGGGCTAAAGGTTTAAGAGTTTATTGATCCTCAAAAAGTAAAGAAAACTACTTGTTCTTAAGAAGAAAAGCCGCCTGAATGCTTTGCTAAATGTTCTAATCATTCCTCAAATTTAATTAAACATTTCAAAGCCAAAACAAAGTGATCAGTATAATCTCAATATTTTTCCCCGTGCACGAGCATAAATTCAGGGGCAGACATCAAAAAGCAGACGTCGACGACGGCGCCGGCAGAGCGATGAGGTAATTTTCTGGTTGATTTTTTATAGAAGCGCCCGAAATCCGAAATCCAAACTGAGGAAAAGGGTTTTTCGCCAAGGGGTTTTATTATTATTATTTTGGAGCGCAGGCGCAGCAACGATGAATGATTGATATCCGATTGTTGCGATCCAATTACACAATGGAATCGCTTATTGGTGGCACATATTGCCGCGATCAGAGGGTAAAAATAACACCATATGTCACGCACTCGGGCCCGCGCACTCTTGTTGGCCACTGATATATACCTTCTTTCGATTCCACAATTGATATTTGAACTTGAACAAATACGATATATGCGATATGTATTTATATATATGTGTATTGGGAATATATATATATTATTTCTCGATATCGGGCGCGGCACAATCGAACGAATTGGCACCGACGGCGGATGAAATTCGAATGAGCGCAAAACGCAAAGCGCTAGGCGCGAGCGGTTCTCGCTGGTTAAAGAGCGCCAAGCGAGCAACAGATGTGAGGCAACCTGCTCTCCCAATCTCCTCCAGCTCTCGCTCTCTCTCTCCGCCTGTTGCGCTCTCTTTAGCTCACTCTCTGTGTCGATCGCCGCCTGCAAATGTAAACAAAACAAAATGTGCCAGCAAAAGGGAAGGCAGAGGAACAAGAGGAGCTGGCGGCTGAAGAGGAGGAGGAGGAGGAGGAGCTGCCACAAGGTGATGGACCCATGCCAGTGGTGACTAATCTTTGGGGCCCACTTTTACGGCTGTTTCTTTCTTCTTACAAAACGCCAAGAGGAAGCGACAAAGTGGAAGTGGAAGTGGCCTTAGTCACCTGGGGAATTCTAGGAATAAAACATTAACAAACTGCCTACTAGTTATAGTAATCGTTAGGCCTTACAATGCCTATTGTTTTTGGGAAGTAGTCAGCAGTCGTTATTGTTACATTTGCTATGAAACCCTAGTACAAAAATTACTATAAAAATATTTGTTATAAGTTTGAAAAATAGAGAAATATGATCATTAAACTATAATAATAATAATATTATAGATCTTGCAAAGGTTTTGTGTTATTAATAAGAACTTATGGTGTCTATACTATGAAGAAGTAATTCTATTTAATTACCTCAAAAAAGCCCAATGCTTATAAATCCCGTTTTCTAATAGCTCTTAAAAAACAACCCTTTAAGACCCTTTAATATAACATAAAAGTTATAAAACTTGAAGCACAAGAATACTACGACTTAAGTTTACTACTATTAACTTTTTATAACCAAAAACCACAAGAACAGGTTCTATTATCTGAAAAACTTCTGGTTCGGCCACTGCTAGCCGTGGAATACGATTAAGACATTAACTTATTTGGCTTAAAAGTTTAAATTTAAACTACCTTCTATTTGAGAATCATTGGAATTTGCGGAATACTTATAAGTAATACGTTATAGCTCATTCTCCTTTATTCTACTGAAATGTTAGTAAACAAATGACATCTTCACCTTTAAGTCATGCAACTTCCCCATTTAAAACCATTCTTAGATATTCTGTGACTTTTGAAAGTTTGCCTAATAGATGATTTATAAGTTATTAATTATAACCCATCATATTCACCCTTCTATCCTACATGACTTGGAAAGTTTTCTTTATGAAATACTTGTATGGAACATCTATAAATTCGAAATACTCATTCCTCTCTTTCGACTGAAAAGTGTGCGTAAACAAATGAACTGTTGACTTCAATTAGGTCCAATTATCGACGCAGAGTCTGGAGAGTGAGAGTGAAATCTTTTTGTGAGCAACAGCGGGATGTCCGCACGAGTCTCGGATCTGGGATCTGTGGGATCTGGTATGTCGGGGCTCCTAGGGGTTGCACTCTGCCGAGTCAACTCCACAATTAACTTGAAAATTGAAGGCAATTTGCGAATCCAATCCAACTGCTTGCTGCGAACCGGGAACCGGGGACTATCTTATCGCGGATGGAATGGAATCCACTCCCTCGTACGGTTCAATCAGCGGCGATAAAGAGCCGTCAGACGAAAGCAACTGCTGCGCCGATAATGCGCCGCATGTAGCGGCACCCTCACTCTGCCTCTCTCTTCTGCCCCACGTTAATTCAATTATGTATATTCCGCTGTTCGCTGTGGCTAAAAAAAAGTTGCACTTTAATTAGCATAAAACGTAGGCAAAACATACAAACACAAACACACGCACGCAGCACACTCACAGCACGCACACACATGCGGGCGCTCTGTTACCGAAACATTTGGATGATGACCACTCGGAAAAGGGCGGAATTCGCGTGACCATGGTGCAGCAGCGCCCCCGCAGAGACCTGCAGGGAACTCCAGACGGGAGCACCATGCCTGGCCGGGTGGGGGGATGATGACTCCACCCCGGGAGAAGCACCCACTCGGCGGCAACAACAACAAAGTACGTCGTTTACTCTTGTTGGCTAGGCCGCAGCTGAATCTCCACAACCTCTGTTTGCCCACTTTTCCCTCTTTTGGAGCACTGTATTGGTCTTTGCCAGACCCCACGACTATTAAACTATTGATAACTTACGGAAACACACGGCAGGACGGGCTTAAAGAGTGCTAAAATCGTGTAAATAAAACTAACACTTTACAAAAATAATTTTTTTTTTTTTTCGATTTTTGCAGTGTGCCCACCACGTTTATATTTTCCGTTGTTATTTTATTCGTCAGAAAAAGGAGATTTTCTCCTCCGCGGCAACTGGTCACACCTAAATGAACAAGACGTAAACATACTACGTAGTGAACAAAAACGTAATTTTGAATTTATTAATCATAATATGTTTGAAAAACTAGTTTTTGTTTACAAAGGAACAATTAAACAAATATTTAATAAATAACTGAGGGGTGGGTGACCGTTTGCAGCGCAGCTATCCGTCGATGGGCGCTGCTGTTAAGTTAACAGCGCGAATACAGAACTGGTCACCCAAATCTGGGTGCCCAGGGCGCCAAATTCAAAATGAAGCCAACTAAATTTGTCTTACTAAAAACACAGCTTAAAGTTACAAATCTGGAAATCCCGCAGCCCAACTTTGATTAATGTTGAGTTTTGTGCCGAATAAGATTTCGCCCCCGCACAAACTTGATAAATTTGTCTGCCCTTCCTGACTGTTTCCCAACGATCATCGCTTCCGCTTTGATTCTTTGGGCGAGATTGGGCGGCAGCCAAGGATTGCAACCCCCTTAAGGGACCGAAACTAGCCGAGCTGCTCGGCGGCAATAGAAATCATAAAAATAAGCGAGGAAATTCATGACTTTGGCAAAGTCAGCGGACCGCATATAGCGCGCGACTTTGGGGGCCCCGTTTTCACTCGGGGTTGCAAATAAAAATAAATTTAATGTTCCTGTTTTCTTATTTTTTGCTTTCTCCTTTCTCTTAACTTGTCAAGGATATCATACATATATGCGAGCGTAATTTATGCTGCAAAACATCTCGAGCATAAACAGGAAACAAGCGTCCACGCTCCTTCCTCTGCCTACTACACTCGTCGAAAAGTATGTTGTAACTGAAAAGAAATGTTTTTTTATAAAGACTTGTAGAGATATTTTTCCTTAATTTAAATGGCATTAGATACTTTTTAATATGATAATTTAATATAGAAAATCAAACTAACAGACAGGTTTTTTCTTTTATCTTTTCCCAGCAGTTAAATATATATTTTAAATTGTTAATATTTTTCAGACTAAAAAGAGAGAAAAATAAATATAAAACATAATTTCTTCTAGTGTAATATGGCCCTCGCCTTGCTTGGAATATTCGCTGCTTGAAATGAAGTCAAGTTTCTGGGCTTGGTCGCAAATTCAATTAATTTCAATCGAACGCCTGTCGCTCGACGCATCCGGCATCGATGTCCCGCGATCCGGACTGCGACTAGATACGTAGATGCGCCGATACGCAGATATGTGGATTAGATGTGTACAGGATGCGGATGCCCACCCCTCCTCTGGTGTCGATAAATCTCGGAACTGCTCCGGCACACTCGCACTCTCACACACGCCTGTTATGACTGCCGGCCAAAGCAATCGCAGGACATGTGTCCCTGCCGCTCCTGCTGCGTCATTGCTTTAGTTCCGGCTGAGTTTCTGCCCGCCGCTCGCCAAGATTTATGTCACTTTGTTGGCAAAACAACAGAAAGGGGCGCCAGCCACCGTGGAATGGTGTGTGGAAATAAAAACCCGATTCGCAAATCCTTTCCTCGAGTGACCCACTTGGGACGACTGACCGGCGAGGAGCAGCGCTAATTGAGCGATCTTCCGGTTGGCTAATGGGTTAAGCCCGTCGAGTGGCCATACATCATGTCCCGCGTCCTGGGCTGCGATAATTTCGGCATTTTATCAACCAAAATTTAGAGGGTTTTTGCGCCTCTCGCCGAGATTTATTGCCATCCAATTGCGCTGATAGTTTTCCCAGTGCATTTCCGGTTTCTGCTCCCTCATTGAGATCTCCCTTTGGAGACCAACAAAATGCTTGAATTATAATTAACAAATATCATATTTTATGTGTGACGGAAACTAGAAAAACTTGTGCTCATAATGCTCCCAAAAATTGTGATAAGGAAGGGGAATAATTTATGGAATAGACTAGTTTTCTCATTAAATTGAAGAAAAATATCACTAACTATTTAAACTTGACCCTCTAAGCGTCCAAGATTTTTATTTCCACTTTTCTGGCAACTCAACGTTTTATAAAATTGTTTTTTATTGTCTTGGCTTTAACATTTGACGCTTTTAATTAAATTAAAAAAAAAGGTTTCTTTGGTAATTGCATAAATATGGCATACTTTAATTATTAATTAATAAACTTACATATTCTTTGGATAAACTCAATTAACTTTCATTCTGTTGGTAAACCAAGCGATGTCCTATTTTGTAATACGTATTAAACAGAATTCATTAATTTGCCTATGTTTAAAAAGTAAAACAAGTAAAACCCTTCTTTAACGTTTTTTTTCTATATTTTGTTTTGATTCGCATTTCAACCATGTTGCTCTTTCTTTATTTAACTCTTATATGCAATATAAAAAAAATTGAGCTTACTTCCTACTTGTAAAAGAAATACTCACAAATGTAGCAATAAGTTCCTCTCCTTAAAAACTTTCTCAAGACCAAACCAGTACTTTCACTTTCGATTTGCTCTATCAACTTATTCCCTTTTAATTTCTTCCATTTCACCCAAAATGTGTGAACTTTTGTTTTAATGTCCCTCGACAAATTCCCCACAAATTCGGCAGTCGAAACGACATTTGCATGCGGGCAACAACTACAAAAAACGAGGCGAGAATAAAACTTATATTGAGAACAATAAAAATTTATGAAAACCCATTAGGGCGAGGCTGGAAAAACAAGCAAACGACTACAAATTGTCGGCAGCCGTCCGCGTCCCAAGGCAGCACGCTCATCCTCTGGCTCAGCTCTTACCCCTTGGACTCGAGTGCGGATGAGGATGAGCTCGAGATCGGAGCGTGGGGGAAGGGGCATTTTTGGCCACAAATTATTTTTATAGCTGAGCCCGATCCCAGGCACGAGTGCGGCGAGTTATGCGCCGAAGGAACTCATAACCAATCCGGGACGGGACTAAGCCCGTGGAAGTGCCCGGATGGACGTCTCGGTCGTAAAAAGATGAGGATAATTTTAAGGAGAATGCACAGGGAGAAATAGCATAACACTAACTTAGGAGGGTTTTTGGTTAAAAGAGGTTATAATAATGTCTATTCTGTGTGTATTCATTCAGCATCTTTTCTCTAAAAGTTATTCTTCATTTATTGTTTAAGTTGCCGAAAACTGTCATAATCCTGAGGTAATTTAAGATCCATCGGTTAATTTAGAACTTTTCAAATCCGTAAATAGTTTAACATTGCATTAAATCCCTTTTATTAGACTAGTTTAATAAATGTGAATGCATATTTAAATAAAAATTGAACATAGAATTGAAATTAAATAGAAATGAAACCAAATTCGCTAAGAATTTGAAATCATTATAAAAAGCGTCAAAAAGTATGCTACAAAATATTTAAAGTATCACGGCTTGTGATTTGTTGGAGGATGAAATGTATAGCATACTTTTAGCCACGATTAAAATTGATTTTAAATCCTTTGCTATTTTTCCGACATTTCTTAAAGATTCCAATTTATAATCAAAGGAACTATCAATAATTTTCTTTCAGTGAAACTGTAAGCTGAATGTGGATGTAGTGCCGTGTCATCGCCATTGTCACTGTCACTGGCGTCTGGGGGCATGGTCATGGAAGAGAGCAGATTTTAATTGATGACGATTTCATTAAAATTTCAGGCAGTGGCGGGCGGCAGCCCTGAAAATCCGCATCCGGCATCGCAGCGTGGGGCAATAAAAATGCAAACAAGCGGCGCGTGGGCCATGTCCTTGCTCCAGGATTCAGCATCCAGAATGCAGAATCCAGCCCGAAGATGATGGAGATGATGATGATGTCGGGTTAACTCGGCCAGCGAAGCGTGAAGGATGCAAAAAGTTAATCGCTCAGGCGGACGACGCGACGGGCCGGCACTTTGTATCTGGCCAGATGTGTTAATGTTGCCCGATCCCGGCCTGAGCGAACAGGGGTATTTTTTATTGCCCTGTCCAGGACACTCGGCATCCTGCGGGATGTGTGTTGGCGCACTAAGTAAATTGCGTAAATTTATGGCTGCGTAAATTGTTTAATGACTCAACAGTCTATTTATACAGGCGATGCCCTGCCCCGACATGTCCTAATGGCCATGTTGAGGTCGGGATTGCATCCAGCTTGGAGTCAGGGGTGTCAAGTGGAGGTGGGTCCGTCCATGGTACGTGTGTTAAAAGTTCCCAATTATTGACATATCCTAGCCTAGAAGGCATTAAATTGTTTATTGCCTGCATTTAATTGAGAACTTTATTGAATTTCAATAACATCTTCGAGCAATATTTCGGAGCTCTGGCCGTGGATAAACTTGAAATTTTTAGCGGTTTTGTAACAATAAGTGAAGCCTTAAGACAGTCTTATATATTTCAGTAATTGTCGGTTATAATTGTATGTCCTTACTGTAAATATTGTGATAAAATATATAATTATTTAAGATATAGATAAATTAGCGTTAATAAAACAGCATCAAATTTCTATTATAATAGTTCAAATTCGGAGACCTACAAATCTTTAATGCACTTAGCTTAAAACATTTTTCCTTGCTACCCAATAATAGTTATATATTATGTAGTTTATTCATCGATTTGTCATAAATGTTTAACATGGAAATATAACATTGCTTCTGGGACTTCTACTTTTAAATAGGAAAAAATATTTATTTAAAGTTTTATACAAGAAAAGGCTGCCGCTTTTGCAGGAGAAAAAATATATATTTTACCATAAAAATTACATGTAAAACTTTAATAGAGAGAATAAATAAACAAAAAAAAACAACATTTGTTTAATGGTTGGAAAAAACTGTAAATAATAAAGCAAAGAAGATGTAATAATAATTTATGAAAGACATTATTGATTTAGCTCCAAGCTATCTTGACAAATGTTATATTTACATCTTCTTTAACTTACTCTATTTGATCCCTTAAAATAAATAACAATACAATAAAATCCAAACTTTTAAAAATGTACTTAAATGAATAACAATTTAGTTTTGGGAACTTTACAAGAACTGAATTAATTGTCTACACTTAGTTTTCTCCCAAAAAAGTGAACTTTTTCCATACCGCTGACATGTCAGTTTTAGGAAGACGATTTCTTATCCGAGCTGAGGGATCTGCCCCGCTGGCTGGGCCAGCAATTAAGCGAGCATTAAACATGTAAACTGCTCGCAACGCCCCAGAGATGAAGGCCAGGAGAACGAGAACGAGGACGAGGAGGACTCTACCCAGAGATAGAACCCATTACCTTGGGGGGTTGGCTGTCCGATTCCGCTTCCAATTCGCTGACTTGTCGCACCCAGTTCCCGTCCACGATAAACGGCGCTGATAGCACAGCATTTATCAAGGAGGAGATTCCCGAGCTGCCGAGGCACAAGCTCAATTGAGTTTCAAATTGATGTCACCATTATCGGGAACTGTCATCTAAGGAGCGACCGCGATGGGGTGACATGAGGGATGGGCCCGGGAACAACAAGGGAGTCGGGGGGCAGACATGTCATGTTGTATCCCGTATTTATTTATAATTTTTTCATCATTTATCAGCGGGGCAACTTTCTCACATGCCCGCAATTGCATATTTATGTAGATGTAGCCCTAGCTGTAGCTCTGTGCAGTGTGCAATTTCAGTTTTCGCTTCGATTTAAGTGCTCATAAATAAAAATCCCCGCAAAAATCCACCCCCGGGAAGTGTCGGAACCGAGAGTGGGGGCAAAGTGACTCCGCATCGCCGGGATTGGCAAAGACCACCACCACCACCACCCCGGCGAACTGTCAAAAAGGCAACGGAAAGTTTGTAAACAAAACTAATGCCGACATGGGTGTTGATAAAGTTCTCCAAGGAGAACTCCATCCCATATCCCATTCCCGGCTTATTGAATTGCCCTACACGCTTGATTGCCCGCTAAACGGATGAGGGGCAGGGGCTGATCCGTCCTCCATTCGATTCGTGTGTGACATGTGGATTCGTCATACCAAAAAGCGCAAAATATTATCCAGGCCCCGAGTTTTGTTCTGGTTTCGCTCGCAGAAACATTCACAAAGGCTGCATGGATGCGGAGTGCAGGATGCAGGCCAATAAATGGGGTGAGGCCTCCGGTTCAATGGGACTCCGTTCAATGGAATTGTGACTTGTGTCTAATGGACTATCCTTTGTCATCCGCCGACCCGCGACTTAATGGCCTCGAGAAACTAAAGCAGTTGCACAAACATCCAGCAGCATCCGAGGAGCAGTTTTCCCATTGTCCTCGCAAACTGGAAAGGGGGAATTTTCCTATGGAAATTTTTAAATTCGATTTAAGGCAGATGGAACGATATTCAATTGATCAGTTTAAGAAACATGCATTTGTTATTTGAGGATAATTTATTTAAAGGCAATTAATCTCTTAAAATTCATGTAGTTTCATTTATAATAATTAGATTCTGAAAATAAAATGTAAGAGTAATATTATTAATACGTTTAGCTTAACAATAAATATTTACAAACGAAATGAATTCAATAGTTCATGAAATATGCATTTTATTATTCTTATACAAGAAAGACTCGTAAATGTAATCCATCTCTTTTGGATATTTTTTTTTTTTACCTAAATAATAAAGAATATATTTATGCCAACATGTATTACGGTTTTCTCCACAATCAAAATTCACCAACAAGTTCTAATATGTATATGTATATTTTTTTATGAGAAATATGTACCTTTGAATTGATATACAATTGTAACTTTCATAAATGCAATACATCTCTTAAAACTAATTCTGTTTTAGCTAGAATAGTTAAGAAAATTCATAAACAAACATTTTTGAGTAATAGAATATCTATGTTAAACTCAACAATGATATTTCACCAACGAAACTCATTGAATGATTTCTTTATGAAACATGAATTATCGATTTCTTATTTATAAGTACCTAATATAAATACAATCCATCTCTTAAAGAATAATAGGATAATAAAGAATATTCTTTAGCGAATATAAGAAGATAAAATATATACGTTGAACTCAACAAAGAAAGTTCACCAACAAGATCATATATATGATTGATAAGTTTAAGAAACTTGCATTTTTAGGCTTGTTATTCTAAAGTGACTATATTCAATGAAATCGACCTGTTTTAGTTAGTTTATAAACGAATATATCTGAATAATAAACGTTTAAGGTTATCTCAACAACGAAAGTTCACCAACGACAGCATATATTCAATTAATTATTGTATATTTTATATATAGAAAATTAATTTAAGTACATAAGGAAACTTTTATGACTAATAAAAATACATAAGATGAACTCAACAATAAAAATTCAAAGAACTGACATTAAAACTTCTAAGTAATAAAACGAAAGTTCTTGAATTCATTTAAAGAAAACTCCTTTATCAATTAAATATCCCCATGAAAATTCTGAAATAAAAGTTAACAGTCTTATAAAACTTACAATTTATTACTTCAATTACAAAGAAATAAGAACTCAATTCCATAATAAAATATAATTTTTTAAAATTTCGCAAAGCTCATCACTTAATGGCGAAAAGAAATGAATCCTTGTTATTTTCAATTGAATCCCTTTAAGTTTTGCTCGGGTCATTAGCAAATTGCGAAGCGAAATTCAATTTTCGGATTAGCAACAATGTTTGTTTTGTAATCCCGCGACTGCTAATTTGCTTTCTTCGGTTGGCAACTGACGAGGAGAAGAAATCTGCCCAGATCGGATGACAGTTATGGAAATTTATGATTCATTCCGAGGCATTCGGGTGGCTGGCTGGCTGGCGGGGACTCCTCATGGCAATGTAATCCATTTGTTTGCGCAACATTTGTCACGCTGCCGCTGCTGCTCCTCCTAGCCGGGATGTGGCGGGGGATTTGTCAACACACTGATACATCCAGCCAGATCCAGATCCACCCCGTTACATCGCCACTACATAGTTTGACTTTGATTTTATGTCTCTCCCTTTTATTTCGCAAATGTTTGCCAAATGTTGCAAACTGTCGGCCCTGCGGATGGGAAAGCGGTGCGGGGATTTATGAATTTCATTTCCTAATGGATTGTGGTGAGCCCTGAAACTCCACAGATGTGTAAATATGCAATATGGATTATTAAAGTTATTGGACATCCTTTTAAAACGCCACTGAATTGATCGGATTCGGGTGGAAACAGATCGATCTGGTTGGTTAAATGGATTGGAAAGGATGTGTCAGTGCTTAGGATCTTAACTGTTAAGAGTATGGTATTATAAGTATATTTATTACAGGCATAATCCAGGATATTAGGTATATAATTAAATAGCGTTGGGGTAACTGTTGTAAATTTTTATTAAACTTAAGCAATGCTTGTGGTATTTTGAGTTACTAACATAAGCTTAGTATTTTATAAAATCAAAAGAAGGATTAACTTATGTTTAAAGAAATTTTAGACATAAGAAGATTTGGATATATATAACTCTAAATAGGTTTATTAAAATCTTTTTAGTTAAATAAATCAAATAGCACTAGATTTCCCAACGAGGTCTTGTGGCAAACGGTGCCTGAATCCATTAAAGGTGTTCAGTATCTGTTACTGATGAGGAAAAGGTTGCGTACTTCTAAAACAGCTGTGAATCTTACTTTTACTTTACTTTTATTTACTTTTCCTTTTGTTAATATGTTTCAAATGATTGTTTACTAATATTTACTGCTTTTAAAATCTAAGTAGTTCAAGAAATTAGTTTGATCGAGCTTTTATAAGAATTAGTACCTCCTTTATAATCTTGAACACGTTGGCAATAATAACAACTTTAAAGACTTGCTTAAAAATAAGACCTTAAGCTCTTGTTTATTTTTTCATATCACACAACTATAAATATCACACAACTATAAATCAAGTTCGTTTAGATAATATTATTTAACACCAGAATGAATGCCTTTCAAAGTATAAACCTCAATTATATTGATAACACTAATTAAACTTGTAAACGAGAAACCCGCCACTGGACATAGGTATATGTAAACATTTTTAAAGAAAAATAAACATAATAAGTAATAAATTCAACAAATAATTTTCTAGCAGTGAAACCCTCCAAAAATGAAACCATTTTCTCTGTATTCGCGAGCCGCATGCCGATTGGCTGTTATAAACAGTTAATAGCCGTTCAAGTCCCCCTTCCAATGGCTGGCTTTCGCCACGTCTTGCTCCTGCGCAGTGCCGGGTACATAGGACGCCGGAATACATAAGCAGAGCTGCCATCCAACCACACACTAGAGCTGAGTACCTCAAACCCCGCACGTAACCCATTCCCCGATCCCAGAGTGAATTTATAACATGGGCCGCGACTGCCGTTGGCTTCTGTCCATTTATCTTTGGCTGGGTTTTCCTGGGCAGTTTTTTCCCAGCATCAGCACGGGGTGGAATGGGCGCCCAGACCACAGAGGCGACTTGCCCACAATGCCACCAATGGCAGTTACATTTTATGGCCAAAGTTCACCAGATTTTCACCCAACTCCTCCCGACCAAGTGGCGCCATTTTTGCCGCATTGTCATCGACGAAAGGATGGGAGGACAACAACTGACAGGGACTCTAGTTTATGCTTATGAGGACTTTTGGAGAAATAAACTTTTTCGCTCGCTCCGTCAATATCAGCGAAAATAATTTCGATCCGGGGGGCGGAGGATAAAAATATAAATGAAATGAAAGCGCACAATAAAGCGATAAAGTTAGACAGTTAAAGAGACAGAAAAGAGACTTTTGTGAGCCATTTTTCTATAAATTGATTTTTATTTTCAGTTTAAACAGTTCTATCGAGACTGGAATGGACAACATATATATAAAAACACACTTCACTTCAATTGTTTTATAATTTATCAGTAGGTATATTAAGATTATTCAGTATAAAAACCTCCTTGCATCGAACAAAAACTTAGTGAGACAGTTCCATCATCATAATCATCATAATTATTACATAAATTCACTTTCAGGCTAAATAACAACAAAAGCTGGCTAACTCTATCTGTTGGGAGTCCAAATAGCGCTTGAAAATGGAAAGATTTCTATTTCTGATGCCAATTTCAGTTTATTGGGGAGCCCAGGGTCCCCCGCATGAAAGGGGACTCGACACTCAACTCTAAAGTATAGGTAATATTATAGAAAATTTGCTACATTTACGGAATTTTTTATGTTTTACGATTTTTATGTTTTGTTTTCTTTTTTTGTGGATTACGTTTCCCTTGTTTTATATAGAAATAGGCCTGCCAGCCTGCACACACAACTGATATGCAGAGTTGAGAGAATGGAGTGAAACTTTTAACTTGACTTGCTAAACAGGTAAAAAAAACATCATCTTCTGGCTATTACTAGAGGGAAGTTTGTCTTGTGGCTTCTTCTTCGACGGCTTCTTCGTTTCGTTTCGTTTCTTTTTTTGTATTGCGTGGCATTGTCATGAGGCTTATTCATTGTTCAAATTTCTTGTTTCTTGTTTGTTGTTTCTTGTGCTTCCTTTTAATTAAGTAACGACTTGAATTTAGACTCGGGACCTGACGACCTGACTTCGGTAAGAAAAACAATCGGTGTGCACTCTTTGAAACTGTAGAACTTGCTACGCAGTAGTCTTAGTCCTTCAATTCAACTAAACTTAGTTGCTGCCTTGAGTCAGGTGTGTGGATGTGTCTCCTTGTGGTGTTGTGGTGTGGTGGTGTATGTTTGTGTGCTTGCTTGTTCCTGGTTACGATCCCAAAATGAAGCTCTCGCCTAATAGAACTTTTTCGCTTGTGCTTCGCTGCGGTTTCTGCAACAAAAGGATATTAGCTGGGAGAATGGCTTGGGGAATGGCTTGAGGCTACTCACTTGAAGATGTTGTAGATGAATACTAGCAGCAATTGCACCACGGTTACGCTTAGGAACAATGTAACGCCCACGCAGTTGCCAGTGGGACAGTTGGCCACCTGCGCTGCGCCCTGTGGCGCTCCCAATCTGTAATTTAAAGCGGAGATAATTGGTAAAGATTTGCAAGAAAAGATATATAAGAAATATTTAGAGATCCTATTAATATATATAAGGGTGAAGAATTGCAGGTTAAGCTCAGAAGAGGCCTCTTTTTCAACCCTTTTTTGTATTTTCTATATTTGTAAGAGAAAAGCCCTAATTCTTACCCTCGAAACTGTATCCATCTATTATTTTGTAAGTATATGTTTAGCAAAATAGGAAAACTGCTTTAGATCCTGATTATTTAAAGGTTCTTGGTTGAATAAAGGTTTAAAATCGAATTACTCCGCAGCCAGAACACTAAACATCTATATTTATGGAATATAATTGATTTGAATACCAATTTCTTAACAAAATAACATTAAGAAATTACTAAAATGTGGCATAAATATTTAATTTAACTAAAATCAATGCGGTGATCCCTTTTAATAAGTAATAATAAAAGAGGTATTCCTATAACTGATCATGATTTTCCTTTTTCCTGGACTATAACAATTTATCTCAGCATAAACTTGTTCGAATAACCTGTTTTAATATTCCTCTAGTCTTCATTATCGCAGAAAAATGATAAAATAAATGAATATTCATGACATTAAAAATTTAAATAGTCTCAGAAATCGAATTTAAGAAAATAAGCCAAGAGAACATTGCCATAATGTGTTCTCTTAAGAACTGAGAAGCTTCCTCATAGCTTGAGCTCACATTACGCTTGAAATCAAGTTGTAAAACGGAGACTATATACTATTCCTCACCTCTGGCCCACGTGGGAGATGCCCTGCTTGACCTGGTTCATGCCGTCACGCATCTCGGCTATGAGCGTTTGTACATCATAGCCGGTGGACTGGATTTGGGCTGTGGGCGCGTGCTTCTGATTCGTTTGAATATTATCAGTGCGCACATTGATATCGCCCACCAGCTGGCGTATCTCGCGGATCGAGGAGAGCAGCACATTCTGGTTGGTGAGCAGCAGATCCACATCGGTCCTGCTGACGGCGCCCACTGGCAACGGCTGCTGCACTCCGCCGGCGGCGGGCGGTGGCAGAGCCTGTCCAGCATTGCGGGAGACTAGCGACAAGGTAGTCTCCTGGCGGCCAATGATCTCGTCCACTTTGCGCGACAGCTCGCGCAGATGATCGGCAATCTGGCTCTGACCCTGCCAGATCTGGCGAAGCTCTCGCTGGTTCTCAGACTCGTAGAACTCCTCCCAATCCTCGTCGTCTTTGTGCTGTAAGGGAATTAGATTAGTGTCGACTATCATGGTGGCGGCGATAAGCCTTCTAGCTGGCGTGTGCCTTATCAGCGCTGCCGTCGTCGTGGCAGCCAACAACAACAACAACACTTACCTCGTCCGGATGCTCCTTCTTGTACTCGAGCTTCTGCTTCTCCAGCTTGTCCTGGTACTCCTTGTACTCCTGCGTCAGCTTCTCCTGGTTGTCCACCTTGGGTGGCTCCTGCAGCTGGCCGGCGGCGTGCAGCGAAGTGGTCAGGAAGTGGAAAACATCGTGATCGTCGGCCAGACCTCCAGTGGCAGCCGAGATACCGAAGTAGCCATTCTTGGGCAGACTTACGCCGTCGGCGCGCAGACACAGCTCGTAGTCGTCGTTGTTGTTGGTCATGCCGTTGTGGATGAGCACGGTGAGCACGTTGTTGTAGTACTCGATGCGCGCCCGCGTGGGGAAGGGCTTGTTGCGGAAGTCGCGCAGGCAGCCGCTCAGCAGCTGGGTGGTGCCGTCGTTGGCATGATCGTACAGCTTGGTGCCGTCGTTCACCACGGCGCTAATGTACGGATTGTTGTGCTTGTTGTCGTTGTCAAACGAATCGAAGATGATGGCCAGGCCGTTCCAGCGGTCCGAGGACCCGAACACCGGCCCATTGTAGTCGCCCTTCTCGGTGGTGTACCAGAAGGCCAGGCCATCGGCACCAATCCTGCCGCGGCCCGTCACCCGGAACACGATCTCCACATCCCACCAGTCGAAGCTAGTCTGCGATTTCGTCCAGATGGCACCCTTCTGCGAGCGCAGCGACGGCGCCACGCGCACACTCTCCGAGCTGGCGATGGCATCTGCAATGGAACGGGAATGGGAACCATCAGCAAGACGAGCAACAAGTTGTGGCAACACCACGAATTGTGGCTAAAATTAAAACCCAAACAAAGTGCCTGCGTGTACACTTTGCTGCTGGGTCGCCGCCGACGCGCAGGCCATCTCGCTCGCACTCGCGGCCGGCCAGCGGCAGCGAGTGGGCCAAAACAACTGACGTGGAGCTGCGCCGCGTCTACTTACTTCCCCCGTACTCCCAAAACGGCACGGTGCCGTCCTTTTGGGCCAGATATGGCGGCTTGAACGAGTACTTGTACTCGAAGCGACGGTGGACGCCGACCGCCCCGGGACTCAGGTTGCCGGTCGCATGGGTCTGCCACGCCAGGATGCAGAAAATGGCCAGGAATTTGCAAAATGTTGGCAGCATCTCAAAATTTTAATTTGACAACTGCACGGCAGTGTGACCGCGTCCTCTCCGATAAAATATCCCATCCGGCCAAAGAGGTGTATACTGAAATATACTATTTTTCGTAATTGAAAAATACTATTTGTAGCTCTTGAAACAACGTTTCCACTGCTCAGTAATTCCGCATTTTGTGCATGTATAATTATTATTTATTTGGAACCCCATGACTTATCTTACATGAAGAACACATTATTTGAAACCCCTTAATGTTTATTTCAACTCTTATGTTTTTCTGAGTGAAATCCGGAAAATATACCACGAACCCTTTTTTGTAGCCCTGCAATACCGTTACAATTTCCTCGCGCCCAATTCAAACGCACTTTCCGTGTGACGTTGAGGTGGAAAAACATTTATTTTTGAAATTTTAAAAAGTGTTTACGTTCCGTTGTTACAAAATAAAACAAAACTGTAGCAAAATACGCGCCTTTTGCGTGTGCTGGTGCACACTTACACGACTTACATTACATACATGTTTATCAATACATTTATTGTAAAATTATTTCGTTAGTTGTTTCAATTGCCTTTTGCGTGATATCACCAAAGTAGTATTAGTATTCCATCCGTTTCTCCAAAGTTCCTTTAGCACAGTGTGTATATGTTTACTTCTATATTTTTATGTTTTTCTTTTTATCATTTTCCATCATTTCCTGTTTGTAGTTGTCGTAGAGCTTACAGCTAGAATTATAATAGGTTTTACTGCCTCAGTAGCAAATACATATAGTGTGGGCTTTATAAAATATTGTTAGTTGCTCAGTTTAAGTGATAGCTTCGTGTGCAGATCCGAGTGCCAGTGTGTCGTGGTTCCTCCTCAAGTCGCACCATTTTACAAATGTGTTTTAGTTACTTTTTCTCGTTTTGAATCACAATCACTTTCGTGTGTTAGTTGTGTGTGCGCAAACAAAGAATTAATTTAAATAAAGAACAACTTAATGGGTTTTAGCTTGTTTTTATTACAAAATCATAATTAAACGAAGACGCTACACGGCGTAGCAATTAATTAAATGATGCATGAGCGTGCGCGTGCAATTCAATAATCTTTTCAATTCATTACAAATACGATAATAAATTAAGCTTAAATGGTGTTGGATGTGGATATTTCCTTGAAGTCGTTAAGTACTGTCAGAAATCATAACAGTGGGGACATGACATTTCCTTCGAATGTTAAACTCGCATAAAGTAATCGTGCGCGCTCCCTAAACTACAAAATACAAAAACTATATATGTATGTTTTTATACATATTCTACAATATATGTATATATCGTAATTGTTAGGTTCTGCTTTCAGTGTGTGTATACAACATCAGTAATTAGTGGATACCGATCATATACTCCATCATTCTCGGCTATTGTGTGTTTGTTGTTTTTCGGCATCCATTTCAATTGGTTTCTTCTAATTTCAAGATCACTTTATATCCTAGGCAATTTCAAGACATCTTACATTTAATCGCGGGTGTAAATCGATTCGAACGCAGTTTAGTGTTGCAAAAAATTAGGAACGAAAACGAGTTTTGTAGTCGTGTGTGTGTGTGTTTCATAAACTGGATAACAAATGCGTTTGATAAGCGCCAAACCGACGACTGTGGCTGTGTTGTAACTCTGTGGGCTAAGGGAAACAACAGTCTAATCAAATTATACAAAAAATAATAATAATTCAAGAGGTCCTGTGACGGCCTGACGGAAATAAAATGCAGTTAATACGCAAGATTCGCTGCAATTCACATAATACACTCTACAAGATTCGCTGCAGTTGGTTACAATTTCAGTTGTGTGTGTGTGATCAATGCACGTGCTGGTGAGAGCCGGCTCCGGGTCCCGCTCCTGCCGTGCCAAACACGCTCATCAGATCGCCCTCGTAGATGGCAATCAGTAGCATTATCCCCACTCCGCTTAGCATGCCCAATATCTGCAGCAGAAACTGGCCCAGCGACTTGTGCGAGGCCGAGATCTCGGGCATCTGCAAGAAGGAAATAGCCAGAAATTAGTCAATAATTCTCATTAATTTGCGTAATTAATACTCACCATATCGACCAGGGCAATGTATATAAACAGGCCCGCTGCTACGGCGAACATCCATTGAGCCACGTCCTGTGACTGGCCAAAGGCAATGCCGAAGATCATGCCGATGAAACTCAGGACACCCGTCAACAGGTTGTAGTAGACGGCCGACTTCACCGACATGCCCGCCTTCATCAGGATGGCAAAGTCGCCCAGCTCGTGCGGCAGCTCGTGACAGAAGACGGCCAGCGAGGTGGAGAAGCCGCCGGCAATGTTCTCCGCAAAGGACGCGCCGATGGCCATGCCATCGGTGAAGTTGTGCAGCCCGTCGCCCATAATAATCATCCAGGCCACAGCGCTCAGCGTTTCCGGCGGCGAATGGACGTGTCCGTGGCGATGGCTGTGGCCGTGATGCGAGGACTCGTGCTCCCGCAGTATCACAGTCACATGATCGTTCCGCCCGTCCTTCTCCTTGGGCGTGTTCGTGGCGTACACTGCATTTCCGTCCAGATCGGTGACGATGGTGTTGTTGTCCTGCCCCTCCTGGCTCTGCTGGTGGCTGTTGTGCTTGTGATTGTGGTGGTTCATCTCCACGCAGTTTGTGTGCAGCGTGGAAAGCAGGGACTCGGCAGCTGCGGCGGTGTCGCCGGAGCCATCGTGATCGCCCACACCGTTGCGGGCCTCTGAAGCGGAGGCTCCATCTCCGCCGGCGCCCGCCGACGAGCTCACACCATCGCCGGGCAAGTGCATCCACTCGCTCTGCTTGTTGTTCATGGTGATCTCGTCGTAGCAGTACGGATACGAGCTGTACTTCTGCTTGCAGATCTTATCCCCGGCCACCGAGTTGTTCACCGAGGAGTCCGGGTCCCGCATCACCTTTGCCCGCGACGGCTTCTTTGTCTCCTTCTTCTCCACGCTCTTGCGCCACTCCGAGATCATGGTGAGCGCATGCTCTGTGACGTAGAAGAAGATGATGCCGCCCAGGCAGCCCAGCCCCTTCATAATCATGCCCCGTTCATCCTGGCCTGCCAGTGACTATCAGCAAAGGAAGGAATTAAGCATTAGTCACGGCTGAGGGCAAGCCGGAGGGAGTTATCTCTACTCACATGGGGCAGCAAGTGCAGCAGGGCATCGCCGGTCATCGTACCCACGGCCAGCGACACCAGATACTGGATGATGTACTTGTAATACCGAGAGCCCATAAACGGTATGATGGCCACTCCCACCAAGCCGAGTATGCCGCAGGCGAACACCGAAATGAAGGCATAGACCCACACTGCAAACGAATCAAGATCAATAATTCAGTAAGTAAAATGGAAAGCTTAACTCACCGTAGAACATGTCCTTGTCATTCTCCGTCTCTAGCCGCTTTTCCGTGGTGTCAATGTCGAAGAGAACCGCCGGCTCTATGCAGCCTCCACTCTGTGATTTCAACTCATGCAGGAGAACGGGACACAGGTAAAGCAGGTCCTTTTCACTGAGCGTGAAGTTGTTGGCCTTCTCGACGAGCTGGTGGGTGTGGTTGTTGAGCAGGGATGCGCATATGACATTGGAGTTGCTGCCATTATTGTTTAGTGTACAGTTACTGTTCGGCTGCTGCTGCTCGTGATCGTGATCGTGATCCTCCTCCTCCTCGTCGTGGGCATGATGATGATCGTGAGGCTGGACATGATGCACAAGGCGACTAGCTGGCACGCACTGTGGAAGGAGCAAGGAGAACGATACGGATTAGGATAATAGGTATAATTTGTTGAAATTTAATATAGGTAAACCTACAGTTCCTTCCGTTCCTGTTCCACTGACCAGCGATTGAAGTCTGAGCTGCTGGAGCAGACCCTCAAAGCTGCTGCTGTCCATTTGCTTGCTCTGGACCATCAGCTTCTCGAGATAGTACTGGGTTATCTGCGGGAGGCGGGAGACGGATACGGAGTCGGTGTCGCCGTGGCCAGCGTGGCGCTTTTGTCTCCTCGAGGGCGGGCTGGTGCTGTAGTTGGGGGTGTCGTCGTCGCCAGCAACGGAGCGCTGCTGCCGCCGATCGGTGGTTTCACTGGAGGGACTCGGGTTCTTGTAGACGCGGGCATTGAGCGGCAGCTCTTCACTGTGCACCATCACCAGGGCCGGGCCTAGGAGGCTCTCGACATGATCCTGACAGTGCAGGCGGTGTGCGCAGAGCAGGCAGACCACACAAACGGCCATAATGTGACGCGCCATCTTCCTCGTCTGCTTCCGCTTCCTCTGGCACTCCTTCGACTAATGTTAGAACTCTTCTGACTCTCTCGTGGTTTCCTGGCTTACAGTCCAGCGATCATTATTTATACGCCAGTCAGAGTTAAGTCTTCAGCTCGATCTGAAACGGTACAGAAAAGTCAGCGGGGATTATTAAATAATAAAAAACTAGTACAAGTACAGTGAGAACACCAACACACGAAGTCTGATCTGATTAAAAACCGTTTAAGGGGCTGCTGGGGGCACCACTGTCAGAACCTCGTCAACATCCCACACTCATCGAGCCCGCGTTCCGCTGTGAGGCACTTACAAAAGCCAGTTACCCATACCCAGGCCCATTGCATAACCAAAATAGTCAGCGAACCAAAGCGGAAGTTCAAGATCGTTCGTTGGTGGATCGGATCGACACCTCCAAATATAGACCCCAGCGACCGCAGACCACAGACAGCACAATCCAGCAGAGTGGATTCAGGTGGCCCAAGATCGCCATAAATGGGGAGTTTCACTGCATTTGTTTTCAATGGCAAACAAAGACCCATTCTGTTTTTGGCAAGCGGGATATAGATCACTTTGTCTTGTTATTAGCAATCCATAAAAATAAATGATAAACATCAATTATAGTCTTTTAATGTATGTTTAAAGCAGAACGTTCTTAAAACGCTTATGTAGTAATGGCCCTATGACACAGGGCACAAGTTTTCATTAATTAGAGGCTTCATTAGAACCTTGAAAGAG
>JAEIIF010057862.1:0-22402 GCA_018874455.1 Drosophila trapezifrons | reverse complement strand
ATGGAAACTCTCCTCTTGCGCCGGATATTCGGCACAAAAGGCGAAGCCGCCCTCTCCCTCCTTCAGGGCCGGGCCTGCATGAAAAATGCTGCTTCCGGAGCCCGGAAGCAGCATCATGACGGCAAACGTCGGTCCTGTTCTATCGCAGTCTATTTTTCCCCGTCGTCGCCTTTCAATGTCAGGTGAAGGGGTTGAGCGCGGCCCATCCAGGGCTGGGGCCGAATTTCTTTCAGCCAGTCGACGAAGCTCGGGATGAACCCGAAGTCTTCGCGCATATGCTGTTCGCCGATCAGACGGACGGGTACCGACCGCCCTGTCGAAAGCATCAACGTTACGCCAAACAACCTTTCGGCCAGGAAAATTCCTTCAGCGTGGTGTCGGAGCGCACGATGACGGAAGTCCGCCGAAATCAGCTTCGATTCATCGAAAAACGTATGGAGCGGCAGGAAATCCTCCGCCGTCCCGCCCCATTGCCGCACCGAGGAAAGAGCATGATGATAACTATGCGCCATCATCCGGCTCCTCCGTCCAGCTATGTTCAAAATATTCGGTCGACATGTAGCGTTCGTTGAATTCGAGTGTCACGGTCCGCTGATCTACGTCGAATACGATATCGCCGTAGGCGCCATCATTGTTTTCCCAGCCACCATGCGTTTGGGACAGTGCGTCGTAGCAGACATTTTCCACAGCGTTACGCAGCGGCGCTCGTTCGGGTAGTGTGTCGCTGCCCGGCCATGATGTGGTCATCATGGTGATTTCAGCATCAAGCAGATCGGCCCGGTCTTCCGGGGTAACGGCAATGTCCTCGATCTGCCCGCTGTCCCCTTCTCCATTGAAGGAAACCCTGAGGTCAGTAATAGCATGCAGGGAGAGCGTCGTGAAAGCAATCCGGCGGTTCTGGACGGACGCCTGTCTTTGCGCTGCCTCATGACGCTGCCAGCGCAGGGCATAATCGATGGGACTGATCTCGTTATTTTCCGGCATGATAATCTCCACAGGATAACGTGATGGATCAAAACGTGTGGCCATGACCCTCGTGATGGAAGGATCATGGTCTTTGACAGTTGGGGGGCAGGTTATTCGGCGGCGACTTCGGTGCTCAGGAACTCTGGCAGACTGACGTGTTCTGGCAGTTCATCATCAGCCGCGTCCTGACCAGGGACGTCCGGAACACCGGGCCGCAATGCTTCGGGCAACCAGCCTGAGCCCTCCAGCAACCGCTCCGCTTCGCGGGCCATATCGACCTTTTTAAGATGCGCGATCATCTCGGCCGCCTGCTCGCCCCGCGCTTCCCGAACAGCATCGAGAATATGTGGCTTGGTCACGCGTCCCAGATAATTTTCGACCGTTGGCTGCCATCCTGCTTCCACAGGATCAAGCCGCAGGGCCGACGCCAGCCGGTCGCTTCGGGCCAGACGCCGCTCGATGATTCGGGGCGAGATCGCGGCATGCGGATTTGTCTTCTCGAACAGGGCATTCACCCCGAATGACAGACAATGCGCCAACAGAGCCAGGCGGCTGGTTTCATCCAGACGATCCAGCCAGACCCACAGGGCATCCTCGTCCTGCGGCAGATCCTGCTTCCATCCTTCATGACGCGCGCGAACGTCATGCGCAGGCAGGCTGGTCGCCAGATCAGCTGACTGCACCGGCAACGCAACAGAACGAACGCCTGCTTCGAGGCACGCGCCTGATCGGTCATCACGAAACAGGTTCAGGCAGAGTGTATGGAGAAACTCGGTCAGCGCCACGTGGGGATTGCCGGCCAGCGCGTCACGAAGAGCGAGCGTGCGCCATGCCGTCAGTTCGGAGAGCAACCGTTCCGGGATGGGACGGCGGACATCTTCTTCATCCTCGGGATCATCGGACCCGTCGGGTTCCCCTGCCCCGTCGATTGCAGGATCATCGTTTTCGTCATGCGCTGCGCTGGCTTCCACGGCCTGCGCAGAAGTGTGCGTGTCCGGTTGGCTTTCATCTTCCATATCTTCCGGATGGGCAAAACCGCGTTCGATCAGGAGGGTGCCGTCGCTATCGAGGCTGACGAAGGCCCCTGCGCGGACCACGTCGCCAGGGTCGAAGATCGCAGGACGGGTTTCGAGGGCCTCTATTGCCTGTTCGATCTCACCGAGACGGCTGTCCACCTCATCAGGCAGTTCATCCGCCTGAGCATATTCCGCCTCGATCGCCTCCTGCTCGCTGCGGAGCGCCTCAAGGCGTGCTGTTTCTTCTTCCGAGAGTGGAACCGCCGTACTGTCAATCTCGGCGAGATGCCGTGTATGTCCCCAGGGGAACGACAGGTCGGTTTCAACCCATTTCCAGCCTTCGGCCCGGACCTGTTCGGCTGCCGCGTGCAGTTTCTCCATGACCAGCCGGTCGAGAATGGCCGGATCCTGAAGCCAGCCACCATCATCGGCTTCGAACAGGTCACGCATCACATGGCCACCGGCCGCGACGTAGGGATCGAGGCCCACGAAACGGGCACGGGCGTCCGACGCGCGCACGGTTTTCTCGGTCAGCATGCGGCGGATGACATAGGGCTCGCGGTTGTGGCTCTGGGCGATGATCTCCCAGACCTGTTCCTGACGGGCCGTATCATCGCTGATGGAAAAGGCCATCAGCTGCTCCAGCCGTATGCCGTCCTGTTCATAAACCTCAAGCAGATTCTCGGAGACGGTCATCAGACGAAGGCGCTGTTTGACGACAGCGACGGGCACGAAGAACGCGGCAGCGATTTCCTCTTCGGACATACCCTTTTCCAGCATGTCACGGAATGCGCGAAACTGGTCCAGCGGATGCAGGGCCACACGCTGGACGTTTTCGGCGAGAGAGTCATCCTCGGCAAGGATCGCCGTCTGTGCGTCGCGCACGACGCAGGGGACTGGCGCCGTCTTGTTGAGTTTCTTCTGTTTGACCAGCAGTTCGAGCGCCCGGAAACGACGGCCGCCGGCGGGAACCTCGAACAGGCCGGTTTCGATGCCTTCGTCGTCAAGGACGGGCCGGACGTTCAGGCTCTGGAGCAACCCACGACGTTCGATATCGCGGGCCAGTTCCTCGATCGAGAGCCCTGACTTCACCCGCCTGACATTGGACTGTGAAAGAACCAGTTTATGGAACGGAATATCCCGGGAAGAGCTCAGGCTGATTTTCTGGATGGCGGTAGCCATGGCGAAAACTCCATGACAGGCGGAGCGGAGACTCTCTCCCCTCCTTTCAACCCGTCACGGAATTTCCAGCTTTACTTTGTCTCTCGAGAGCCTCCCGTAAAAACTAAGGTTGCCAGTGAGTATGGAAGAGCGGCTATAAAGTGTTTTTTAGCCTCACTCATCGGCCAAAGCAGCCATAGAGCACCATTGCCGTGAGTGAGGCTAAACTTCAACGTTTTCTCCAGACATGAAAGCAACACCCAGCAACCAACGCCCAAAATTGTGCACTTACGCCCAAAAGGGTAACACCCGACGCAGCAACCAGGAAAGTTACAGAAGCAGCCTGTCTATGTTCGTCTGCGAAAAGAGACGTCGACAGGGCGGAACCAAACGCGCCAAACAGCGCCAGGCCCGCTACCACAGTGACCACATCCGATGAGACAGAATTTATCAATGCTTCAACAGAACCAACACATAATCCCAAAATAATAAACGCAATCCCAGAGGAAACCCCGGAAAGATAACGATTACGCTTATCTGGACCTGCGTCCCGCCCCGCGCAAAGAGAAGCTGTAATCGACGACAAACAGATGCCGTGACCACCGAAGAGAGCGGTCAGTATACTTCCTAAGCCAGTTGTCAAAAGAAGCCTTTTCAATGGAACATCATACCCGTTGGCCCTTAGAACCGCTGCGCCTGGAATATTCTGTGCCGACATTGCCACGATATACAGAGGCATTGCCAAGCTTAGGACGTGACTGAAATTAATGACCGGTTCTACAGGCGTTAATCTTAACCCGTAAGGGATAGCCTGAGAATTGGGATGCATCGAGTGGATTAATGCCTCGATTACCAAGACTGCCATTGCGCTCAAAGTTGCATATTTCGGCGTGTATCGTGTTGCGACTAGCCACACAAGGATTATGGGGACAGCGTTCCATGGATCCGTCGTCATCGCGCGAAACGGACCTATACAGATATCAAACAAAACACCAGCAAGCATCGCATTAGCAATACTCACTGGCATCCATTCCACAATCGCAATCAGTCTGCTGCTTAGACCAGTGAGAGTGATCAAAGCTGCACAAACTAAAAAAGCGCCGATCATCTCATTAAAGTGTCCAATGCCACTCGACGATGCCAAAAGCAGCGCAGCTCCTGGAGTGCTCCACACAATGCTGACTGGAACCTTGAGAGCGAGACTTAACAGAATGCTGAATATTCCCTGAATAACACAAAGAGCGACAAGCCCTGAGCACGCCTGATCAGATGTTGCACCTACATGTTGTAATCCTTGCAGGACAATCGCAAATGAACTCGCAAAGCCAACAGCGGCAGCTATAAAACCTGCCGATATTGGAGTCATAAACCGAGATATTCCCGAAAATTCCACCGCATAAGTTCCTTCAAACGCGAAAGCGTTTCATGAATAGACAGGGTTTGATTTTCCATTTTTGACAGGAAATTTCTGCTATAGCGCAAATGCAACGGCGGCCATGGGATTAGCCGTAAGTGCCTCGTTATGGCCAGCGAACGTAAATCCTGAACCGACAATGATACCCAGACCGGACGAAAGGTTGTACTCTATCCCTACCGCTATGCTCCAGGCTCCTGTTGAGGCCGTCCTCGTTATCGTGCCATTGGCAAGACGGAGCGTGTCTCCATTTGCCCAGTCCCGCGCCAGATCGACAGCGAGCACGAAATGCCTTGTAACGGGAACTTCCGATGACAGCCCAAATTCACCAAACGCACCTAATTTCACGTCAGCATCCGTTAACGCGTAAGCATTTGCTCCACGCGCAGAGACGTGACTGAGCGGGGTTCGATATTGGACCCATGCACGCAGACGCAGTTCCCGGTCAATAATGTGCGTCATCAAAAACTGCGTCGTGAGAGCTACGCGCCCGATAGATGCTCCCACGCCTGTAGCCGATCCTGAACTCTTAAGGTGCTCAAACTGCCCGATAGGAAGAGTTGCACCACAAAACAAGCTAACGTCAGGCCTTAAGTCCGGATGTCCAGTCATAAATCGCCAAATTAGTTCAATCGGTGTATCGGAACGTTGAATAGCCAGCTTCTTGGCTCCGGTACGCTGATATATAGACGCCGTAGGCAGCAGTTGCAGCGTGAGAGTGTTGGTAAGTCCGACTTTTATCACATTAAAAGTCGATGCCGAGGCAAGACCCGTGGACTTCCACCTGGTCGTACCATTTCCAGAAAAACGTCCGAGGACTATGTTCGACGAAAGATAAGGTTCCATAATAATCTGCCCAGATCGAAATACTGACCCAGATGGAGAAATAAGTGACCCGGTATATCCAACTGGCTGCACCTGGCGATCGGCAGCAGTACACACGCCTGTACAAATGCTAAGGACCATCGACAATCCGCTTAAATTTCCCACCACTTTAACGACGATGGTCATGTATTCTGATCTTTAGAAAATCTAAGGGCACTCCGAGCAACGGCCTCGAGGAGAATCTCACTAGCTCCCGCGGCAATAGTCGATGCAACAGCATCTCGGTAGATACGTTCTATTTCGGTCCCGGTCACGTAGCCGCGCGCGCCATGAAAACGCATCGAAGTCGTAGCGATTGTCGTGAGAAGCTCGGAGGATAGAAGCTTAAGAGAGGAAGCGGTGTCAAGACTGAGCTTATTGCCAGCGCACATCCTGTTGACAACCTGCTCTGCAGCAAGTTCGAGGTTAGATACCTGAGCCCACGACCGGGCGACGTCGAACCGTGGTGACTGCAAGTCAGCGACTATTTTACCACCGACACGATGCATAGAAATCAGCCGGGCAGTAAGAGAGAGGAGCTTCCTGCATTCCCCGATGAAGGCGATTGCAGCAACCAGCCTTTCTGCGGCAAGACCGTCCATCAATCGACGCATTCCGCCGTACCTTGGTGCAATAAAATCATCTTCAGTAATCGAGACATTCTCAAATTTTACAGCGCAACAATCAGCCGCGCGCCAACCAAGAGTCTCAAGTTTCGTAATAGTAACACCGCTTCGATTTTTCGGAACCAAAACGATCTCGGATGCTAAAAGTGTTCCCAGTTTTTCCTGATGACCTACAAGAATGATGAAATAATTTGCCGAAGATGCATTGGCGACCGGTGTCTTACAACCATTGATGACCCACGAACCATCGGGACGTTTCTGCAAACACGTACTCAGAATTGACAGAGAACCTCCCCCCTGCGGCTCAGAAATCGCCAATGATAATATACTTTCACCACGTCGAGCTTCGGACAGTACTTGCGCCGCCAGCGGATTATCCGACCGATCCAGGTAATACGCCGCCATGAAGCCATGTACCGTGATCGCAGCGCGGATCCCTGCGTATCCAAGTTTCCCCAGTTCGTACGCGAGCAAGGCCGTTTTGCTAAAAAGGGTAGCTTTGAAGGCGAAATCCAATACGCCAATTCTGCCTAGCGCCTTCCACGAACTTACGTCTATCTTGCCAGATTTTTCCCATTCTTTAGCGTGTAGATCGCAAATTTTTCTAAGCTCCACGTACCATACTTCGTGAACTGAAGAGGTAAGCCCTTCCGAGGAGAAGGCGAACGGTTTGTCATGTCGTGTGGACATCATAGACGACCCCATGAGGGATGAAGGCGGTGAGCTTTTCGGTAATTTCAAACACGGCAGACGGAGCTCCAGCGGCCGCCCAGAGATTGGATTTCTCCGCAATTTCAGTATCTATAATTGTTCTGAGAGGCACCGGATGCCCCACAGGGGGAACGCCGCCGACCGCAAACCCGGTAGCCATCTTGACCTCCTGAGCTGACGCCCTCCTCAATTTAGCATGCGCCGCGTCCGCTAATTTTTTTTCGTCTACCCGATGAATACCTGAGACCAGCACTAGAACCGGAGTATTAGTCTCGGTGTCCATGAAAACCAGAGACTTGACAATGTGATCGATATTACAGCCTATCGTTGCCGCAGCCTGCTCGGCGCTCTTGGTAGGTGTCTCAAACTCCCTGACATTCACCGGCCGCTCACAATTAGAAAGTTCTTGCGCAAATCGGGCAGCGCCTTTTGATAATTTCGCATTCATGGCTCTAGACCTTGTTCCTCAAAAATGCTGAGAAGTTGTTTCCTGTCGGGCCAATCGGTATGTTGTCGACCGCCGAGATTATCTTAGGAACCGCATAAGCCGGGAGCCGCTGAGATATGAATTCGTGGACGTCTTTGATCGTTGTGCCAGGCTCTATAACGACAATTGCACAGAGTATTTTATCGCCAGCTTCATTATGACGTACAAGTGCTGATGCCTCTCTAACAGAAGCTAGGTCTTGTAATGCTTCTGTGACCTCAGACAATTGAATTCGATGACCGGCAATCTTAACCTGATCATCGATCCTGCCGATTACCGTAAGTTCGCCGTTATTATCGAGAAGCCCGATATCACCCGTTCGGTAGCACCGTCGTTCAATGCCATCTGCACACACTAAACGCACAAACTTTTCCTGAGACACGTGGTTTGGCCCGAGGTATCCAGGACTCAGGCCCACGCCCGATATCAATATCTCGCCGTCCTGACCGTTAGGTACGACCTTGCTCTTATTAAAGATATGGACTGAATATCCCTTTAGAGGGTTACCAACAGAGGCGAGTTTGGCGTCACTAGCCTGATTAGGCTTCAATATTTTTGCGGTCGCAAACGTAGTGGTTTCTGTCGGTCCGTAGACATGGATAAGACGCACATGCGGGACACTCTGAAGAAACAAGCGGAAAGCATCCGCCGAGTACATCTCGCCTCCTGTAAGCACCGTCGAAAATCTCGAGAACACATCAGGCGCTAGTCTAACAAGCTTATTGAACAATGACGTTGTTAAAAATAGAGTATTCGGTACGGTATTATTTATTATCTCTCTTAGTTTCGAAGGAAGAGGGAATCGGTCCGGATATAAGATTATAACTCCACCGGATAACAGTGCCGCCCACAGCTCGAATGTCCATGCGTCAAAAAAAGGAGGAGCCAAGCTTAGGATTCGTAAAGGCCTAAGATCGTCAGTATCCACATGATATATTGGCTGTCGAGCAAGCGAAAGAACTGAATTCTGCTTGATCGGAACACCTTTGGGTCTTCCGGTCGTACCAGAAGTAAAATTTACATACGCGATTTTTTCGAGATAGAACTCGTTCCTTTCTTGGGTCAGTCCCGCGTCGACTGGTCCAGACGACACAAGCATTTGCTGTAATAATAAATTCGAACACGATAGGTCTGGCGACAATTCCAGGTTATCGTTCGATACAGCAAGTTTTGCCGCCGTTTGTCTTACGATTTCGTGGAGGCGCGCTGCTGGCCATGCTGGATCAATCGGCACATATATAGCTCCAATGGACATTAGAGCTAAAATTATCGCTATATGTGCACAGTTTTTCGGGAGTGCTACGATTATTGCATCTCCCGGTGATATTCTATGCTCGCGAATAAGCGTCTTTGACAAATTACGAACAAGCCGGATAAGTTCCGCATGTGAAACAGTGCTATCCACACTAATTACCGCAGGATGATCTAGCGTGTTAACGACGGCTTCACGATACGCATGCCAAAGATTGTTTACGGCTTTCAAATTTCATCTCCTACGAGTGCCGAACGAATTGCTGTAGCAATATCGGGGGCACATGGCCCAAGATGATGATGTCCATTTGGCAGGACTACGAGGCGAAACTTCGCCGACGTAAATTGCTTCCACTCTTCCATTTCATGTGTTCTGTCACATCTGTCTTCTCGTCCGGACAACGCCAATATATTGATTGGCAGCACGGAGGGTCGACAATAAGGCCATCGTTCGGCTAATGCCACTTCGGTACGAAGCTTGGGAAGAACTGATCTTTTACGAAAGAACGATTGGTTCAACGCAGCCTTGGCAAATGCTCCACGCCTTACAAGTCCTTCCAGAAGGGCCTCGTCTCCTTGAGTATGCAGATACGGGCCTCTGTGGGGTACACTGGGAGATCTTGATGACGAGACAATCAAGGACAGCGGAGAATTTGCCTTTCTTGAAATTGCAAGACTTGCCATTTCGAATGCTATCCGAGCACCGAGACTATGACCCATAAAGGCGTACGAGCCCACAGCGATATCCTCACACATGCTCCACATATGATCTAACAAATGGCTCCACGTGGTTTGGACGCAATCATCACCACTCCGGCCTTGAATATCTGGCAAAGGTTGGTGGAGTATTTCAATATTGGGGGAGAGAGTCTTCTTTAGCCGAAGATATTCGAGGCTAGATCCTCCGGCTGAAGAATAAGCGATTATATGCATATCCACCCCAATAATTTAGGTCATTCCGTTATTCTATTATATTTGGTCAAATATCACTTCTTTTGGAGACTATCAGTTCGGCTATAGCCTTCGGAGTGGAGTTCTCGAATAACTGATCTGGCGAAACACATCCCTCCCCAAACTGGGATTCAAGTGCAACGATGAGTTCCATTGCTCCAAGGGAAGTCCCGCCATTATCAAAAAAATCATCAGAATCACCCACGTTGGAAACACCTTGTGCAGCGAACTCTTTCTTGATTGCTTTGAGAACCTCGTCGAAGGCACCAAGCTTCGTTAGTTCCGTTTGGACATCCATTGTTCATCTCCAACTTAAAGACGTAGCGTTTTATTTGCGGTCGATAAGATACCCGGACGGTGCAACACTATTTTTTCCGTAAATATCTTCACCTTTCACAAGTATTGTGCGGTATGATTCCAAGCTCGCGCTACCTCCAAACTCAGCGAGTGAGTCTGAGTTTGGATACACTTGCACGCTGGTAGGGAGATAACGGGCAGCGAAACCCAGACGCATCTCTTTTGTATTACCTAGATGAGGCAATGACGCATGCATGAGTGTTGACCAGAATATGACAAACTGACCACGGCGCATCGTAATCGATTTGGCTTTAGCCTCGTCGGGTTTCCAATTTGGATCCTTTTGGAGTTGACGATAGTCGTATCCGAAAAAGCCGCGCTTTACACCGTCTTTTTCTACGCTGTTTATGGCACTCGGGTCATAATCCATGACCTTACTTTCATCGTAATTCATTGTACGATGAGTGCCAGGAATAAACTGAAGGCAACCATTTTCTTCAGTAGCATCCGTCAAACCACACCATACAGTAATAGTTCCGCCGAATTCTGCATCTTCTGGCCAAACAATTTGTGGGTGTTTACTTCCTGCGACATTAGAAAAATTATCAGCCTGATGCCAGTCGGTCCCTTCGTCGCCCGGATATTTTGGGAAAAATTCAGTTCGCCAGCAGATAAGATCATCGCCAAGCAGTGAGGCAACCCTGTCGACAATCTCTGGGCGCACGATGTGATCAGCTAAAAATGGCACGTCCAGATGTCGATCGTAGTTTGCGAGATTGGTATTTCCTGACGATGTATCAGATCCAGAGTAGATTGACGAAGACTGTATCAACTCTGCTCGCAACTTGCGCAGCCTCTGTTGCATAAAATCGGGCTCATACAAATCGAAAGGTCCGATGTACCCGTCCCTAAAAAATGCTGCTTTTTCCTCGTCGCTGAGCGCGAAAGAGGCATTCTGCGTCGTCGGTGCGTCCATGATGAATCCACCCAACCTGTGAGAACAACCGCAGGTCACTCGGAGAGACGACCGGGTCAGCCCTACGAATAGCAGCAGAACGCACCAAAATCCAGTTGGATTTTTAGATCACAGGGTTTTTTAAGCCAGTTGGTTTCTGTTTTGTGTTTGCTTACCGGCCGCTGTATGTAATTTGGTGTGTGAGCGGATTAAGGAGCAGCAATGCCGGATTTGAAGGACTTGGGATCAGGATTCGGGCCTCGCCTCAGCACGGTCGGTGCCAGACTGGAGGATTATCTTCGATCGGCTATACTGAATGGAGATCTCGCGTCCGGAACACGTATGACCCAGGAAGAACTGGCAAGTGCATTTGGCGTGAGCAGAATGCCCGTGAGGGACGCGCTCCGGCAGCTTGCGTCTCAAGGACTTGTTGAAGTGCTTCCACGAGGTGGCATGGTCATTGCTGAGATATCGTTGAAGGATGCACTCGACATATACGGCATAAGAGTGCTGATCGAGCCGGAAGCTTTACGTTTGTCTGCTGATCGCTTAACGGATGAGGATATTCTGCAAGCAAAAAATTATCTTCTTGCCATTCAAAAGAGCAGCGACCTACGAGAAATCGGACAGTGTAATCTGTTGTTCCATAGCAAGCTTTACTCTCGATGTGACCGTCCGAGACTTCTCGGTCTTATTGAGACGCATCTGAGAGCTTTTGAGAAATATAGCCGTTTGCAGGTCGGGGTGGATGGTATTAGCCGCCTAGCGCAGAACGAGCATTGGGATTTAATTTCAGCCATAGAGGAGAGATCGTTTGATAGAGCAGAGGATATTTTGCGAGCGCATATACGCTCAGCCGCTATAGAAGTCGAAACACTCTTTAAATTGCAACGCTCCAAGGACAAATAACATGAGTAATTAGCGAATATCCCCGTTAATTCTAAATCGTTGCTGGCTCATTCCCAGACAATGATGTTTAGCACTAAGCAGGGTTTATTTGGCATGTCTGGTCGCGGTGTGGATATGTGTCTCAGCGTTGTCGCGAACTAGACGGACATGCACGCTCAGCGATAGATCGCTATTTTCAATTTCGCGGGCTAGGCCCTCAGTCATAAAACCTGGTTTCAATTGACTGGCGTTGGACTGTGTGAGGTGCGCGTCAATAGAAGGACTGTCCTGACAGGGGCTGAGTTAACGTCGGGAGCGGCAGTAGGCACGCCGGAGAGCTCTCTGCGATGGGTCGAGCGGAGACGCCTGCCCTCCTTTCAACCCATCGCCTAGACTCCACTGTCGCGTTTCCTTTCGGGGCCGCCCGAATAAAGACCAAGGTCGAATTGAGGCGAGCTAGAAGAGATTGTTTTATGCGCTCGATAAATCTCTTCACTGATCCACGGATATGTACCCTGTGAGCACCTCGATATCGTTAATCCAGCGACGCAACGATGGATAAGACTCCAGCGAGATCTCACCTTGGGGAGCCAGGGCTAAATACGGATAGGCAGCGCAGTCGGCTATGGTCGGATGCTCTGCCGCCAACCATTTGTGGCCAGAAAGATAATAGTCAATGATTTTCAGGGTCCGTGCACTCGCTTTGGTCGCATCATCATACCGAAGCGGATAGCCGAACAGCTTGACCAGTCGCGCGTCAGCGGGACCGTGCTGGATCTCATTGACGGCGACTGAGAGCCACTGGGTCACTTTGGCGCGTCCGACAGGATCAGACGGAAGCCAATCATGTTTCCCATAGGTTTCCGCCAGATAGACGAGGATGGCTTGAGAGTCCCATATGACGGTGTCGCCGTCCTCAAGCACCGGCACCTGCTGCCACGGATTGAGTGCGGTGAACTCTGCCGTCTTTTGCGCTCCGGCAGCGAGGTCGACATTCCTGATCTCAAGTTCGATGCCGACCAGGGCTGCGAACAGCCTGACCTTGTAGCAGTTTCCTGAAGGTGGACAGTTATAGAGTATCGGTAGTGTCATGACCGGTCGTTCCTTTATTTCCCCTGCCTGGGCAGGGTCACGCATTTTCAGCGTTTCAAGTTTGGAGTCAAAACGAAACCACAAGCGACGCTCTGATTGACCGGTTCGTACACTACTACCTGCCCGCACTTCCCCGCGCCGATCCCTGGCGTCGGGCGGTTGGAAAGGTGTTTTGCGCTGGGCGTATTCACCTCCTGCCTATTTCCCAGTGACAAACAGCCGAAGCCGTTCACCACGGGACCATAGGTCCGGGTGTTCTATTTGGCAGGCCACCCGACATAGGAGGCCGCCCAGTGCAAAAAGCGTTTCCACACGCCAATGCGGAATCTACCCAAATCCGGGCGTCAAGAAAAGCGAATTGAAAACAATCAATGGAAATTCCGTGACCTGAAATTGAGTGGGGCGAGATCGCACCTCGCCTGATCATCCTTTCCACCCCGCTCCCCTACGTGCCGCAGCAGCCCCGAAAGGTCCGTCAGTTCCAGCGTCACCAGATGCACCACGTCACCCTCGCGCTGGATGCGTCCTTTTGCGGCGATCATGCTGGCCGACAGAATGACGGGTCGGTATTTCTCGAAGATGTCCGGCCAGATGACGAGATTGGCGATGCCGGTTTCATCCTCCAGCGTGATGAAGCACACCCCCTCCCCCGATCCCGGCCGCTGGCGGACCAGCACAAGCCCGGCCGCTTCGACACGCTTTCCATCACGCGACGCCATGGCGACCCCGCACGGCACGATCTTCCGCTGCCGCAAGTCCTCACGCAGGAATGACACGGGATGGGCGCGCAGACTGAGCCCGATATGGTTGTAGTCACCCACGACCTCAGCACCGTCGGTCATCGGTGCGAGCACCACCGCGGGCTCGCGGGTCTCCCGCGCCTCGTCCGCTGCCGCGAAGAGCGGCAAGGGCGCGTCATGCAGCCCCTTGATCGCCCACAGCGCCTCGCGCCGCGCCAACCCGAACGTCTCCCGGAACGCATCCGCCTCCGCCAGTCGAACCAGCGCCTCCTGCGGCACCCCGGCCCGACGCCACAGATCGTCGACCGAGGCAAACGGCCGCCGCTGGCGGGCGGCGACGATCGCCGCCACATGCACATTGGCGAGCCCCTTGACCAGGTTCATGCCCAGCCGCACCGGGAAGCGGCCGTCCTCATCTTCCTTACCTTCCAGAGTGCTGTCCCAACGCGAAGCGTTAATACAGACCGGTCGGATTGCAACGCCATGGTCTCGTGCATCGCGAACAAGTTGCGCCGGAGCGTAGAAGCCCATGGGTTGTGAATTCAGAAGAGAGGCCAGAAACACATCGGGATGGGTGCATTTCATCCAGGACGACGAATAGGCCAGAATGGCGAACGACGCGGCGTGGCTTTCGGGGAAGCCATAGGAGCCGAAGCCTTCGAGCTGCTGGTAGATCCGCTGGGCGAATTCTTCGGGGTAGCCTTTGCGCGTCATACCTTCGAGCAGACGGGTCTGGAAGTGTGATACGGTGCCGGTGTTCTTGAAGGTCGCCATCGCCCGGCGCAGCCCGTCCGCCTCGGCAGCGGTAAAATCGGCGCAGACCATGGCGACCTGCATAACCTGCTCTTGGAAGAGCGGCACGCCAAGCGTGCGCTTGAGCACCTCCTCCAGTTCCGGGGTCGGATAATCCGGATCTTCCAGCCCTTCCCTCCGGCGGAGATAGGGATGGACCATATCGCCTTGTATGGGGCCGGGACGGACGATGGCCACTTCGATCACCAGATCATAGTAGGTGCGCGGCTTGAGCCGTGGCAGCATGGACATCTGCGCGCGGGATTCAATCTGGAAGACGCCAATGGTGTCAGCCCTTCTGATCATGGCATAAGTGCGCGGATCCTCGGCCGGGATGCTCTGGAGTGTGAAATGCTGGCCTTTATGGGCGGCCAGCAGATCCAGCCCCTTTTTCATGCAGGTCAGCATGCCAAGCGCCAGGATATCGACCTTCATGAACTTCAGGACGTCGATATCGTCCTTGTCCCATTCGATGATCTGGCGGGCGTCCATCGCCGCTGGCTCGATCGGCACCAGTTCGTCCAGCCGGTCTCGGGTCAGCACGAAACCGCCGGGATGCTGCGACAGATGGCGGGGCACGCCAATCAGGCAACGCGCCAGATCCAGGGTCAGGCGGATCCGACGGTCGTTCACGTCGATCCCCGTCTCGGAGAATTTCTCCGCATCGACGTTGCGTGACCAGCCCCAGATCTGCTTCGATAGCAACGCTATCACGTCTTCGGGCAGGCCCATGACCTTGCCAACGTCCCGCAGTGCGCCTTTGGCGCGATAGCGGATCACTACCGCCGTCAGCGCGGCCCGGTCGCGACCGTAATGGTCGTACACCCACTGAATGATCTCCTCGCGCCGCGCATGCTCAAAATCGACGTCGATGTCAGGTGGCTCGGCCCGTTCTTCCGAAATGAAGCGCTCGAACAGCAGCGTGGTGCGCGAGGGGTCGATGGCGGTAATACCAAGCACGAAGCATACCGCGCTATTGGCGGCAGAGCCGCGTCCCTGACAGAGAATGTCGCGCCGCCGCGCCTCCCGGACGATCGAATGGACCGTCAGGAAATAGGGCGCGTAATCCATGCGCCCGATCAGGTCGAGTTCGTGACGGAGGATCTTCTTCACGTCGGGAGGAACCTCACCGCCATAGATGTCCCGCGCGCCCTGCCGGGTCAGCGCTTCCAGCGCGTGCTGCGGGGTCTGGCCTGGGGTCTCGATCTCGTCGGGATACTGATAGGCCAGATCATCGAGCGAGAAGCGACAACGCTCCACAATGTCCATGGTGCGGGCCACGGCTTCGGGGTAACGGCTGAACAGCCGGGCCATTTCCTGTGGCGGTTTGAGATAGCGGTCGGCATGGCGCTCGCGAACAAACCCCACCTCGTCGATGGTGGTGTTGTGGCGGATACAGGTGACGGCATCCTGCAGGATGCGCCGGTCATGGGTGTGGAACAGCACATCGTTGGTTATGATGGCCGGCACGCGTGCCTGATGCGCCAGATTCGCCAGTTCATACAACCGCATCTGGTCATTGGGGCGACGCAGCATGGTGAGTGCCATATAGGCCTGGTCGGCAAAAGCCTCTTTCAGCTTGCGCAGATGCAAGGCACAGGCATCGTCCGCCGTGTCGGGGATCATGACGACGATCTGGCCTTCGCCCCAGGCGACCAGATCCTCCCAGAGAAGATGGCATCTGCCTTTCCCGGCCCGGGCCTTGCCGAGGCTCAGCAGGCGGCACAATCGGCCATACGCGGCCCGGCCCGTCGGGTAGACCAGCACGGGGGGAAAATCGGCGAGGTCGAGGCGGCAGCCCACGACAAGCCGGAGCCCGACCTGCTTCGCCGCAACATGGGCCTGCACCATCCCGGCCAGAGAGTTGCGGTCACAGATGCCCAGTGCCTCGATGCCAAGCGCCTTTGCCTGCGCAAACAGTTCGATCGGTGAAGACACCCCGCGCAGGAACGAGAAATAGGTCGTCACCTGCAATTCGGCATAACGCGGTGCCGAGGTGCTCATCCGAAAATCCCGTGCAGGAACCAGCCTTGTGAGCCGGTTTCGCCATGCACGCCATCACCGGCCCGGTAGAGCCAGAATCGCTCGCCACTGGTGTCCTCGACGCGGAAGTAATCCCGGGCGATGGTCAGTTCGGCGTCATTCTTCCACCATTCGCCAAAGACACGCTCCGGGCCGTCAGCGCATTTCACCTTCCGCCGCACGCCGCGCCAGATGAAGAACAGCGGCGGCTGGTCCGGCAGTTCCGCCATCGCCTGCACGGGTTCCGGCCGCGCCAGCAGGCGTGTCGGACGCGGCCAGTGCTCAGGCCAGTCCTTTGTCTCCTCGGGGGCCAGAGCGGGCACGCGGCAGAAAGAGCGTTCGGGCAGGTCGCTTTCCACCGGGGCAAACCGGTACAGCGCCTGCGTACCCACACGGTTGGCCAGGGTGTCGATCAGGTCGGACACATCGGCCTCTTCCTCGGCGATCAGGGAGGACACGGTCTGTCGCCGGTCCATTGGTTCCGCCAGTGAGGCAATCAGCATCATGCGCTCAATGCCGAACCCCGGATCGATGGTCTCGATCTTCTCGCACAGCAGTCGGGTCAGGCGTTTGACGTCACGCACCGGCATGGCCGTGGCCACGCGGATCGCCTCGGTGCGGCTGTCCACACGGTGCAGCAGCAGGTCGAGACGGCGCACGCCCTGTCCGCGTTCGTCCAGCCCCTGGCAGAGCAGTGGCACCAGCTTGCCGATGTAGCGCGCGATGGTCCCGGCGGCGCCGATGGGTTCGGCAAAATTTCGGCTGACCTCGACCGGATCGACCGGGCGAACTGGTAAGATGGCTTCTCCGATGCGCCCGAACGCCTGATCCAGCCTGCGAGCCACATCCGACCCGAACCGCAGGGCCAGAGGGCCGCGGGGCATGGCGGCTAGTTGCCCGATGCGGGACACCCCCAGCGTGGCCAGTCCGTCGATGATCGTGTCTGGCAGACGCAGCGCTTCAAGGGGCAGATCGGCCAGTGCGGAAGCTGTCTCGCCTGCGGGCACAATGGCAATCGGCGCCCGGCCATAGCGAGCCAGTGCGTGCGCAGCGCCCCAGGTGTCCGCCACCACGGCCCGGGCGCAAAAACCGGCGCCTGCCATGCGATGAACCATGTCTTTGAGCATGGGAAGTTCACCGCCATGCAGGTGATCCGCCCCGGTCGTATCCAGAACCAGCCCGTCCGGCGCATCGACGGCCACGATGGGCGCGATCCGGTGCTGGAACCACAGGGCCAGCTTTTCCAGACCCAGCCGGTCGCCCTCGGGATCGGCGTCCATCAGCACCAGATCGGGATACAGCGCCTGGGCCTTGGCCACCGGAATCCCGGGACGCAGGCCCAGCTTGCGGGCGACCAAATCGACCGACAGGACAACCCGTCGTCGTCCTTCACGCCCGGCCAGTGCCAGCGACATTTCAGGCGCGGGCGCGTCTTTGCCCAGCCCCTTCCTGATCCGATCCGTCGGCCAGAGCGGCAGGTAAAGAGAGACGATCCGCGACCGGGATACAGGGGGCAAGCCTTCCTTTGGCATCACAGGCCTCCACTTCAAAATCGGCACATTCGCCCGCACGGGCGCGGATCAGTTCCAGCAGCCAGCGCGGTCTTCCGACACCGGGAACCGGTAAAGGCACGGATGGCAGGACGGAGACCCGCCATCGGGTCACACTGGCAGTCGGCTGACCGAAATCCGCCGCATCCGTCTGCCGCCGCCAACGTCTTATCGCGATGCCCAGGGAACCGGACGTCTCGGCCGCCAGTTGCAGGCGACGTGAGGCCGTCATGGACAGACGCGCCACCTCGGCGACCACGGCCCCGAGGCCTCCATGCCGCAGCCCCTCCTCGAAACAGGCCAGCACATCGACGTCCGATCCCGCCTCGACAAAAATGGTCCGCCGTGCCGACAGCCCCACCTGTTTCAGGGAGGGAGCGAATACGTCCTGACGGGTGACGATCCAGAGCACCTTGCCGCGCGTGCGGGCTGCAATCCCGGCGCAGAACTGTCCGGCCGCAGCACTGTGCAGGGCATCATTCCCGCCGCCCGCCACCTCGTGCAGAGCGCCCAGCGCCAGCCCCCCACCGGGCAGGCGGCTGTCGATCTCGCGCACGCCAAAGGGCAGCACCTTGCGGCGCCGGTCGCTGTGCCCTTCCAGACGGCTGATCGCGGCCCGCAGCGTCTCAAGGCCAGGTTTTTTCTGGGTTTCAGCGGTCATTTCACGGTCTGGCGTCCCTTGTGCAGGTGTATTTCATGATTATATGTTCGTGATTTGTTCTGGCACACTTATAGAAGTCAATGCAAATTCGCACCGCGTCAGGCATGATGCAGGACGCATAACCACCCGGAATTATTGGTGAAGCTACCTTAAGGAATTGAATTCAGAGGCTTCTCCCGCCCCGGACGGTCAGGATTATCTGTCCCGTCTGACTGACGCCGAGGGACAGGCCGTCACGCATGGGACCGGAGTCTCGGCAGGCGTCGCGGTTTCACCGCTGCTGTTGGTCATTGCCGGCGCAGGTTCGGGCAAGATCAGCACGCTGACGCACCGGGTCGCGCATCTGCTTAACTCCGGCGCGGTCAGATCGCGCACCGCGCGACTGACAATGAAGTTTCCGGCCCAGAACAGTGGTGGCAGGCCAAGTGACACCCAAGCCACGACACGCTTCACGCCGCGTGTGCGACGAATGCGGGTTGCCGTCATGGGTTCCGGCTTAAAGACACGGGCGTGACTTCAGGTTCTTCCGTCCAGTCCAGCGGAAGAGCTGCCCTACGCCGGATCACCTCACGAATACGCACGTCAAACGAGCGCCCAACATCGGTCCATGAGACAAAAGCCTCCCCCGTCAGATGTAGAAGATCACCCGTTGCAAAATTGATGAAGAGAAGACCGGCGCGTGGGTTCTCCAGGAAATTCCCAAATGTATTAAAATAGCGGTTGCCGGGATAATCCGGGACAGTCAGCATATCGTCCTCGACCCGGACAAACCCGGCCGGGCCGCCGCGATGTGAAACATCCATGCCACCATGGGCAACAGATGGCGCGCAGGACGCGACGAAGAATGTGGTAGCACTCCTGATGAGGTCGCGTGCCTCCGCATCGAGTGTGACTAATCTTTCCACGTTACCGGGTGTACGACGCACCGGTCTGCTTTCACGGATGCGGATATATTGCGGACAATTACCAAAGCTTTATCGAACGCGCATCTGAATGCTGTCCGCGTCTCGGGACAGAATGACACCATTGGCGCGGTTGCGTCGCCGTGTCGGGAACTCGATGCCAAGAACTGTAAAAGGACGCCTCAGGGCGATTGCTTCTGCCAAAGGATCTCCGACCGCCGGACACCAGGCAAGCCGAAGGACGGTCTCGTCCGGGCTAGACAGAAAGCCCGGTAGTCCGGTTGCTATGGTGGCAACGGGCCATTCATCGGGGGACAGCGCCCCCAGCACGACGTAAGGCAACGACGCAAAGAAAGTGCGATGCTGCTCTGTCATGTAAGGGCGGATGAAGGCGCTCGAAGGGGCGGCCACGGCTGCCAGTGCCTGCGCACGCCGTTCGCCTTCGTGAAATGCGGTTGCTGCGTCGTTCATCGTTGTGACCCGCCACACCGGATAAGAGCGGCTTCATCCTTGCACGGCTTGCCCGCAGATAACAATACAGAACAGTCCGTTCATTCAGTCATTGCTCTCAGGTCTTTTCGCTCTGTGCCTTCCGTTTCTTCAGAAACACGCGGTCGCGTTCGATGAAACGCGCGACCATGATGGGAACGAGACGCGCAGGATTCTTGCCGATAGCAGCGTCCCCGCCGCTTTCTTCCGCGAGAAAGCGGGCATAGAGGAGAAGGTCTCGATGAATCTCCGCGGGAAACGCGATCGTCATCCGGACCGGACGACTGTCCGGAATTGCGGTGATACGAAGCTTATCCATTGTGATGGTCTCCTTTCGCAACATAAGGTTTGAGTATCAGATCGCGCCCCAGAAGAAGCGTGAAGGGCAGACCGGGACGATCGGTGAGGGTCGGCTGAATATCGAGTGAGCGATCGACCAGCCGATAGCCCACCTGAGAGAACCCGTTGCTGGCGCCACTGCGAATGGCCTGGGCCAGATTGTTCTCGCTCTGGCTGGTGCCGGCTTCCGACCCGACGCTGAGCAGCGTGGTCACCAGGGCCGCTTTGAACAACTGCCCCCAGTGGTTATTGACCTGATCCGACAGGCCGGACTGGCCGATCGCGTCGGCGCCCGGTAGTTTCTCCAGCACGAGGCTTTCGCCGTCCGGGTAAATGAGCCGGGTCCAGATGATCTGGGTGCGTTGCTGCCCGAAGGAAATGCCGCTGTTATAGGCACCGAAAAGGGTACTACCCTGCGGGATCAGCAGGAAACGCCCGGTCGGGCTGTCATAGACGTTCTGCGTCACATGCCCGACGATCTGGCCCGGAAGATCGGAACTGATTTTCGTGTTCAGCGCACCTGCAATGACCGTTCCTGCCTGAAGCACATAGGGCGAGATGAGCGGTAAAATCCGGTCGGGGCTGATGGTCTGCCGATCAGGCTGCCCGGCGAGAAAAGCCCGGTTCTCTGCCTGTGGTCCGGTGTCGGTCGTTCCCGCACCCTGACCAGGAGAAGCTGAGGCCGCTGAGGAAGCCGACTGCCCGTCATGCTGATCACGCACATCGACTGAGGCAAACAGTTTGCTGCCAATGGCGGCATCGATTTCCTGCTGTGCCCGACGTGCATCCTCGTTACCGATCGCATTGACAGGGATGGATTTTCCCTGCTGCTGCGCATGCAGGATCGGTCGCCCCAAATCCCCGGGAAGCGCGGGTCCGAGTTTCGGCACACTGGAATAATCTTTCGGTAGGGTGTCCAGACCTGCCGCGGATGGCGGTGACGTATTCTCCGAACCGGCTGATGCCGGCGGCGGTCGATGACTGGCTTCCAATGCATAACCGAGGGCGAACGCCACGGCGATGACGCCAGTCCCCCCGAGTGACCAGATCACGGTCCGCGACAGCCGCACCACACGTGGACGCTCGGCGCGCAGGCGCAGATCGAGGGGTGTCGCCGGAGACGGCGTGCCTTCCCCACTGGGTGGAGCGTTCTGATCAGGGCGCGGAGCGGTGTCCTGTCCTGCCCCCTCCTCTCTGTCCTCGCTCATGACGGCCGCCCGTCAGTGCGCACGATGCGCACGCGCTGCTCGCTGGTCCTGTCGCCGAGACGCAGTTCGGCAGCAGCGAACAGCCGGTCGACGATCATCCAGTTCTGGCGGACCCGGTAATTGACCAGAGCCGGATTGCCGTCCCGTCCCAGCACGAAGAGTGGCGGCAAATCCCCCTGCCCGATCCCGCTCGGGAACGCGATATAGACTTTCCGTCCGTCATCGAAAGCCCGCGAGGGCAGCCAGGGCGGCACGCCACCTTTCGCGGGCTGAATGGCGTAGCGAAAATGCAGATCGTCGAGATCCAGCCCGGTCTCTACGGGCGCTTCTTCCTCTGCCGCCTCATCCTGCCGGTGCAGCGCGATCAGGTCGTCCTCGGGATAGTCCCACGACACCGACGCCATATAGGTCGCGGGGGTCGAGCGCAGTTCCGCCAGATAGGTCCGGCGGTCGGTGTTGACGATCAGATTGGTCGTAAGATCGGGGCGGGTCGGCTTGATCAGGATGTGAACGCGTTTGGCCGCCCCAGAGCCGCTCGACGTATCGCCGATCACCCACCGGACGGTGTCACCGGCGGCAACCGGCCCGCTGCCGGCCAGCTTCTCGCCGGGCTGGAGCATGATGTCGGTGATATCACCGGGCGCGGCATAGACCTGATAGAGTGCGCCGGGACTGTAGGGATAGACCTGCACGGCATTGATAAATCCCGCCCGCGTCGGCTGGATGCGCGCGGCCAGATTGGCCTGAATCACACGCGTGGCCGGGTCGGCGACATCCGGTGCGACATGTCGGGTCTGAACTCTGCGCGGCGGAAGCGGTTTCAGTTGGCCCGGCAAAGGCAGAGGTCGGGCAACTTCGACCACCTGCACCGGTCTGGGTGGATCGGGCAAGCGTGTCGCCTTTACCGCGTCGTCATAGCGGATGGCGGGCGGATGATACTGTCCGGCACAGGCGGACAACGTGAGCAGCGCCAGCGGCAGGGCGCGCAAGACCATACGGATCATTGTCCGAGTTCCTTCG
>JAEIIF010057860.1:0-13059 GCA_018874455.1 Drosophila trapezifrons | reverse complement strand
TCCTCTTCTAGGCAACCGAACAAAGGGCACAATGAAAATGGTGAAAATAATCTTGGGCAAAATCTGGGGGAAAAGCATGGGGGAAAACTGGAGCCGACTGCTCCCTTTACGATTGAGGACAAGGTTAAGCATTCGGCAGTAAAATGGCAACTTATTGTTTGGAATTGCCTGGCAAACAACAGAAAGGTGGATTTCTTGAGGTTTTCCTTTGGGAAATTCGGTTGGGACTGCTGGCTGTTTTCAGGAAATATTGAAAATGTTCGAGCAATCAAATGAAATATCCTGGCTCTAACCTGAACAATTAGCTGCCTTATTGATATCTGTGGCTTGCTTTCGGGTCAGGATCCCTCCCCTTTCTCCAGGCGCTCCACTTGACCTGGTCCTGTTTTCACCATCGTATCGTCATGAACGACTGTGGTTGCTGTGGTCATCCTGCCACTTGTCTTCTCCTCCTGACACTCGACTCCCGCCAGCTTCCCAGCAATTGTCCTTGCCTGTGTCGGTTATCCTTTGTGCTGGTTTCTTGGTTCTTTGTGTGGTTTTCTAATAACTAATGGAAATGATTTGCTCATTTCATGCATGCACTTTCCACATGCACAGAGAACTATTTAATTAAGTTAACTGCAGCATGTAATTAAGAGGCTCCACTCCTGCAAATTGATATTGAGTTACGGCTTATCCCAGATTTTGAAATCAGTTTACTTTTACTTGCCCAATATACTCGTAATTGGTAGTGCTTTTCGTGTATATTAAATTGGTAAACCAATTAAAAGTTTGCCAGCTCACCTAAGTTAAGTCAGAATTATCTTGGAATAGAGCCACAATAAACTAATTATAAGGTTACTCCCCTCTATAAACTTACAGATTTTTCTTGTTTCTCAGATTTTGCTCTGTTCCTGAATCCATTATTTAAATCGCTTTACTCGCAATCTGTTTGAACAGACAACGAGGAGCTGAAATCCTTTCAAACGAATGCACAAAATATATTCTCTCTGGCCCAACAAAGCATCAGTTTGGCAATTTTATATATACTTTTTTCCTCTCCCCAGTCAGCCATAAATAACATAATAATCCATATAAATATTTACATATTTTTTTGTTTGGCAATTTTTAACAATTGAAGCTTTGAATGCATTTTATGTTCTAGTTGGGCAGCCTCCGTTTCCATTTCCATTTTCCGCTTTCCAATTCGATTATCCCTGAATTTTATTCTCTTTTTATTTGTCAGCCGGATGTTTGGCCGGCGAGTTCCCCGGCTTTCCTGCTCCGCTTGCCAAACATTTAAATGGGGATTCATTGAGGTGCAATAAATAAACTTGGCACATAAATCATTTTAGCGGCAACTTAAGCACTCAAAATGGAATATTCGCCAGCTATCTCCAGTTTCTCAGCTTCGCACGCAGAACGAAAAGAGCTGGAAGAATGGGAAGGGAAAGTTGTGCGGACTCGAAGCGTCTGATACTCTATAAATTCAGATACTCACATAGAGTTAAAACTAATGTTCCTGAGCACTAGATATAAATATAAAAGTTCCCTTTCTTTTGCATTAAAATAAAATCGAACTGAAGAAAATTTATAAGCTAAAATTAAAGCCAAAAGTTATTTGCACTTTCTTGAAAATTCCGAAAAGACTTAAGCAGATGCTTTTCCATTTCATTTTTATGGCGATTCATAAAACATATTTACCTTCTCTTGGCAAAAGGATACCCTGAAAGGAGTGTGTATAAATTTCGTTCGGCTAAGGACACCTTGGGGAGAGATTCAAGGCGATTGCCGAGACGGGTTAGAGACCAAGACTAATTGGCCAAAAACAATAAAACTCAACTCAACTCCTTTAAAACGGAGCAAACAGTTGACTCAACTCCTCGTTTCTCCACTCCTCCCTCCAAGCCTCCCTTTAAGTTTTGGCTAAATGTTTGCCAGTCCATTTATAAATCCGTGCAGCGCTTGCTGCTCTATGTGCCCAAGGGATTTTCCCGAACAGGACAGGGCAAATATTGAAACTATAAAGCGTTCGCTTTTTTCTACCATTCCTCCTCCCACTCTTTAGCACCCTCTTTTTCCAACCTTTCTCTCAATACAGAGAGAACTCTTTTGAAATAAAATATAACCGTATTGTGTTGATATTGAAAGCAAAAAGATATTTGATAGTGACATATCGATAAGATAATGGTACACCACTATTTACCTTGATTTATCGAAAAATCAACTCATTCTCTGTAATAATTATACAGATGTTCTAAAGCTGAATTATATAAACAATAAAAATCGATAACATCGATATTTTTACATCTTATGCGATATTTATCGATGTCGATATTTCGATTTGTAGAAAAGCAAATAGAATTCGTGTATTTAAGTATACTTTACTCAATGTTGAATGTAAAAACTTTTAATTATATCGAGTGATGTATCGATAAAATAATTATACATCACCATTTACCTTGAGTTATCGAAATATCAACCCTTTCTCTGTAATAGTTGTACAGATGTTATAAAGCTTAATTATATAAACAATTAAAATCGATAACATCGATATTTTTACATCTTATGCGATATTTATCGATATCGATATTTAGATTTGTAGAAAAGCAGATATAATTCGTGTATTTAAGTTTACTTTACTCAACGTTGAATTTAAAAAATATCGAGTGATGTATCGATAAGATAATTATACATCACTATTTACCTTGATTTATCGAACTATCAACCCTTTCTCTGTAATAGTTGTACCGAAGTTCTAAAGCTGAATTATATAAACAATAAAAATCGATAACATGGATATTTTTACATCTTATGCGATATTTATCGATATCTTAATCAATTATGATATTGATTTATCGAAATATGAACCCTTTCTCTGCAATAGTTGTACAGATGTTCTAAAGCTTATATAAACAATTAAAATCGATAACATCGATATTTTTACATCTTATGCGATATTTATCGATATCTTAATCAATTATGATATTTCGATTTGTAGAAAATCAGATAGAATTCGTGTACCTAAGTTTACTTTACTTAAGCTTACGTTTATTTTGTGTTCGTACCTGCTATGTTTTTATGAAAAATAATTTCACATAATTCATTAATTATCCCGCATTATACTAGATTTTTCTCTTCGTGCACGTGTGCTCTGAGCAAATCCGCCATAATCCTAAAAAAGTTTTTGCTGGTGAGTGGGTTAAAAGTAAGAGCAAACTGCGAGAAACGAGTACATGGTACATAAGCGGCTTATGCCATTAGTTCGGAGTCGCAGTTTCGGCCGGGATTGCCAGGACCACCTGCATGCCATCCATATCCGCTCCGCCTATCTATCCGAAGTCGATGCTGGCCACAGTTGCCCCGCAGGTGGCCGCCCAATGGCATCTGCCAACTCATGTGGCAAACTTTTAAAGACTCCTCTCCAGCGGCAGAGGCCACTAATTGGTAGAAGTTCGACGTGCAAAATCAAAAGTTATAACTCACAGATAATTGGTAGTTGGGAGGTTAGCTGCCAGAAACAGAAGTTAAAAGCAGCCAGAAGACAAAAAAAAAATGGCTTCATTCTCTTGATTATTTCTAGACAAACTTCAAACGAAACGATGCATTTTTTCAAAGCCTTAGACACGATATTAAGTGTATAAAATTCATTTATTTAAAGTTGCACTCGCAGGACATCATTATTCTTTTGGCATCAGCCAGAATGTCGCCATAAGGTCTGACTTTATAATGACCCGCGCCAAGTCAGCGACTTGAACCTTAACCCACTGCCACTGCCTCCCCTTGAGACTGCAGCATAAGGACCGGGAGCAGAATTCAGGAACAGGACCAGGACCAGGACCAGAAAGAGAACAGCCATTTTTGTCGCATGCTCCGCGCGGATTTTGACTGCATAAAATATGAAATTAAATTGCTAGCCAACAAAATGGCGCCTGGGAAAATGACAAAAATATGAGACAGAAGTGCGGCACTCCTTGCATCCTCCCCGCGCCTCTCCCCCTTGAATCTCTTTTGGCACTTTGTTGCGAATTCTCTTGGCGCCTCCGACTTGATGACTTGCAGCTGTCGCATTTCTTTTCAGACTTTAGCAACTGCAGCGGAACGGAAAGGAACGGAAGGAACGGAAGGAACGGCTGTCCTCACCTGGTTAGCCACCTAGTGGATGTGGATGTGAATGCGGATGCGGATGTGGCTGTTGGGATTTCATTTGACGCCAAATATTGCGGCACCTCATGGGAAGTCCTTTTCACACACTGTCACAAAAATATACAAACTTGATCTGGGCTGGAATAAGTCCTATGGAAACTAGGATGGTATGAGCAGCTCGTAAAGGTATTCCAGCAAGAGGAATACAATTTTAATTAATTAGGATAATCCTTAGCTAATTTTTAGTATAATAAAGAGGGTATTAGTTCAATTATTTATTTATACAAGCTTTTATAGCAAGTCATAGTAGTCTGTGAAATTTCCTTACAAGTTTAATTGTATCATGTTACCTTTTGTAATCGAAATATTTTGCATTATATATTTTTGAGCTACCCTTGAAGTTCTCCTACAATGAACGAAAGATATTTCCGGAAGCTAGGCCTAGGAGTGATCCTGTCAGCCCTGATCCTGTACGTATATCTCTTTGTGGGCACGCAAAAAACCGCTGGAAAGATTCGCCATCCGTTCTTCGTGAACACGCCGGGATGTCGCATCGTCGCCATGGATGTGATGAACCCCACCATTGCCAAGTACACTGTCTGGGAGTGGAACCACCCGAAATTCCAACTTAAGTGCCTGGGCCTCACCTGGTTCCGAACGGAGGTGGCGAACGGGGATTGGTATCTGAAGCTGGTGCCCGACATCGAACACATTCTGGCCAAGAGCGGTCTCAGTCACGACTGGGAGATACACTGCAATTGGAGGCACTTTCGAAGCATCGGGCCCTTGGTAGGCGAACTGAGAAATCGACACAAGTTCGACCTGGACTATCCCTATGCCGTAAAAATACCCAAGGGCGTGAAACAATTGCGGGTTGAGTGCCTGAATTCGCGGACAAACGCTACTCTTTACGACGATGCCCACTACTTCATTCAACCGCCGCCCCAGGAGCTGCTGCCAATACCCCCTCCGACCTTGAGGTTCTGGGAAGAAGAGCGGAATACCAAGGGGAAGGCCCCACCCATTTCCGTGATGATCGTGGGCCTGGACTCCATCTCCCATCTCAATTTGCTGCGTCAGATGCCGAAGACCACCGAATACGTTCGCCAGAAGACGTCCCACGTGGAGTTCTGGGGCTACAACAAGGTCGGCTTGAATACCTATCCCAGTTTGATTCCCATGCTGACGGGTCTTAGTGAGGACGAGGCAAAGGAGTACTGGAGCTGGAAGAGGACGATGGATGACTTGCCCTACATCTGGAAGGACTACAAGGCGGCCGGCTACAACACCAGCTTCGGCGAGGACATGGTTACCTATTCGATGTTCTACTTCAACAAGCCAGGCTTTGCCAGGCAGCCCACCGATCACAACATCCTCGACCTGATGCTCCAACTCGAAAATCTAAGGCAGCCGAGCACGATGGCGGACACCTTTTGCGTCGGCGAAAGGTCCCTCATGGACGCCCTGATGGAAATGAGCCACAAACTGTTGCCGCACAAGCAGCGGTATCCCTTCTTCTCCTTCTACTGGTGGGCCAGTGGCATACACGAGTTCATGAATACCCCCCGCCTCGTGGACGGGAAATTTAGGCAGTACTTCAACCTCCTGAACGACGCTGGAATCATGAACAATACCATCATACTCTTCATGTCCGATCACGGGATAAGATGGGGTCGCTTTCGTAAGACCTATCAAGGCATGACCGAGGACTGTCAGCCGTTTCTGTCGGTCCTATATCCGGCATGGATGCGAAAGAAGTACCCGATGGCGATCAAGAACCTGGCTGGCAACGCCCACAGCCTGATAACTACCTTCGATCTATATGAGACCTTGAAGCATCTCTTGCACCTCGACTCCCTGGAGGACGAACCCATCAGACAGCTGTCACAGGAATTGTCAAAGCGCAACAGAGTCCCTAGGGCAGTCAGCCTGTTCCTACCCATTCCGCCTGAGAGGACCTGCAACACCTCGCATATTCCCAGCCGATTCTGTCTGTGCCACAAGCAGGTGGCCATTTCTGTGGATAATTCGATGGTCAAGATGTCGGCCAACATAATTGTGAATTCGATCAACAAGCTAATGGAGGAGTATCCCGTGTGCATCCCCTTGCAATTGGAATCGATTGTGAGTGCTCACTTCGCCGCTCCCGAAAGGCAGAATGACTTTTACATCGAGAAGAATCACAAGAACGACTTTTATGCCGAAGAGGGCCCCAAGAACACTCGAGCTGTATATTCCGACACGGATGTCGTGGTGCGATTGCAGACAAAACCCGGAGACGCCTATTTGGAGGGAATGACCAGGATGCGCAGGAAGAAGCTCTACCTCATTGGCGATGTCATCCGTGTCGGAGGCGCTCCGAATAAGAACAATAACTGCATCCAGAATCCCGCCCTGGAACCATTCTGCTCTTGTGCTCTTTGAAATTATTTTCTTTCTTTTAATAAATAAATAGCTGGATATTTTATAGGAAAACTAATTTACTTATTTGATTTTATTGTATTTCATTGATATATTGCAATTTAAATGAAGTTATTTCATAGGAAATATAACAGAACATTTCTTCTGCAATACAAATAATATTAAATGCTTATTAAGCCATCAGCTATGATAATAATAGCAATAGAAACATGAAAGTCCGCTGTAATTAATTAACTAAACTTTATTAATTAATTCTAGTCACAGAACTTTTCAATTCAATTCAAATATTCATCCTGCCTGAGTTTTAAGGATCTGTCAGTGGCTCAAATTCCATTTTCCACACTCGTTTCATTTCAGTCCGCACTCGCAGTTTATTTTTCCGTTAGCCCGAGGGTTCAAAACTGTTTTAGCCAATTGTTTGCTTTCTGGCTTTTGTGTCAGTCTGCTAACTGTTGTTTGTGGGCTTTGGCCAAAAATGTTGGTCAAATATCTGGTCTTGGCTTTTGCCCTTCTGGTAAGTCGATTATGAAATAAACTAAATGCGAATGGGGTTGCAGTTGCACTCAGATGGACAGACAGAACTTTTAGCTGAAATTAAATTATCAGAGGGAAAGCCCTACAGGGATACGTGCTTGCCTTTATGTTACAGAAAATCCATCATGGTTATAAAGGTTATTAAGCTTTTCAGATTATATTACGATCTAAACATGGCAGAGACACAGACACTTGGCTGGATGTAATAATAACTTGTTGCCGCTCGAGGAAACACTCAATTATGTTGATCAGAACTTATGCCCGGGGATTTCCTTAATCTAAAGTGTGAACTGGTTAATGTTTCGGCTCTCAGACGATTTATTTAAATTAACTACGAGCCATAATGAGCCACTGCGTATGAGCAATATTTGTCCAAATTATGCTCCTTATTCCTGGCACTTTCTTCGCCCAAATTGCTTGCAGTCAATTTGTTCAAACGCTTGGCTGCCTCTCGGCCATCACGATAATGTTGATGATGATGGATTTATGTCTGCCATTTGTTTTAGCTTTTCGAGCTTCCTTTTTTTCGCCTCACCTTTCCCCTCTGGCTTTGGTTTTTGTTGTGCGTCGGCTGTCATCGGCAGCAACGTGAAGAGTGAAGAGTGAAATGTGAGAAGGCTGTGCGAAAATGCCATAAATCTATTTTCACAATTCGCAAATTGCCTCCGTAAAAAAATCGACTGACTTTGTAAGCCAAGAATGTTTTTCTTTTTTTTTTGCCAGTATTAATTGAAACAACGTCGGCAGCTTTAAGGGTGAATTTACTTCAAGAGTCGGAAAATTGTAGTAAACTGCAAAAATAAAGCCGAGAAAAGTGCCAGGCTATAATCGTAAATCATCAGCAGACATTAAGGAAGTTGGAGCAGGAAAGAGATATGATTAATTGTGGCATTTTCATTACAGTCTGTGAAAAAGGTCAAGGGAAAAAAGCAAAAACTCCGCTCCACTGGAAAATGAAAAATACTGAAATATGCCACATATTTTATGCATTTTATTAATATAAAAGGATAACTGTTTCTAGAAATTTTAACAACCTTTAAAATATTTTTTAAGAGAATAATTCGATCAAAGAATTTTTTTACATAAAGTTTTCTTGTTTTTTAAAATTATTTTTAGGCTCTTGCCTCGCAAATGAAACGCATATCCTTGTCACACCGGTAATCATGCATCAGCTCGTAAACTATGGCAATGCAGCTCTCCGTTACGTTATCGACTTTCTTATTTGGCTGCCCTGATCCCCATTGAAAGAAGGGCGCCACCTGGCCAGTGGCCGTTGAGACGTACTGCTCCTCATTGGCCAGGTTGTTGATGCCCAGCCAGAAGAAGGGTCCGGGCAGCATCGCCACAACCGCAACCCGCTCCTCCTCGCTCTGGATGGTCGCCAGTTGGCCGCCCATCTGGCGACAGGTGTTGGCCGCAGCGAACCAATTAACCCTGGTGTCCTTCTCGATGTAGAAGAACCGATCGCCGATCTTATCGAACTTCGCTGGAACTGTATTATTGGGTAGGTTTTGCAGCGCGGTTTTCTGTTGGTCTTCTAGTTTCTTCAGCAGGGCCGTCTGTTGATCCCGTACCTTCTCCACGGCTTCTTTCAGAACTGCCTGCTGATTTTCAATCCTGTCCAGCTTCACCTGGGTCTCGTTTATTTTGAGTATATTGAAGGAACTCCCATCCGGAAGAGAGGAATCCTTTTTGGTTTGATTCGGCTGTTCGTGTGATTTGATGGACTCGGAAGCCTTACTATACTGCGGCCCTCCCAGGCATCCTTGGAGATGCAAGGCAATGAAGGCGCACAAGAAATAGGTCTCCAACTTAAACATTCTCAGAAAGTATAACCGCTGAGGGCGAACGCTCACAATGCACTGATTTTTAATTTATTGTCTGTCTTTCCAAGAGCCCTGCATGAGTGTTGATATGATTCATAAGTTATTAATAAAGTAAATTAATTGGAAAAAGTCTTGCTCTTGGGTTGATACGCTGAAAACTGATTAACATGTGGTTATTTATACGAAAAACTTCTGTCCAGTGCAGATTTTATGCACGGAATCCACACAGTTCTGGGACTCTGCCAAACATCCATGAAGATGTAAAGCTATAAATGCGACCAAGATATAGGGCGTGGACCTGGACATTTTAAAAACGTACAACCACTCAAGGCGAAAGTGTATAATGAACTGAGTTGCATTTTACTGGCTGACTTTCCAAGGGCATTGCCCTAGTACTTTCGCATATATAAATATGATAATATGCATGATTAATTATGGGTATTTATACTCACTTTTCTCTTTTCAGTGGGTCAGGCTGTTGTCTTGATAAGCACATAATAATAATAAATGCGTTATGGTGGCTGTCGCAATGCTGTTGTAAATATAGGGTTTTATAATTAAATTTAAAAAATGTATAATATTTTAGTTATGTATGAATAGTGCATTTAATGGTTGTTGTTTTTAGTCATTTGACAAAATTTTTATTTATTATTTAAGTTCTGTTTTTGCAAAAAAGAAAATAATTGAATAAATAAAAGAGTCTAAGTGATGTGCTGTGAGTGTGGCAGAAAAATATGTTTATTGACATCACCACTTGGAATCATGTCCAGATTTCCTATTAATAATCTTTGTCTTCACTTAGCCTTTCTACTATTAAGATGAGTTTAATAATTTATAAGAAAATAAAACATATTGAGCTGATAAGGTTTTCACATGAAGTTGACTCGACATTATATTGGCATATTTGGAGCAATATTTCTCTATCTTTCAGCTCCTTATTTTTATTACAATAAGTATTATTTACATTCAACAAGGAAAGGCGAGTATATTATTTATTGTATATTCATTAACATAAATGTTGTCTGAAAGTTTCACTTGGTGGCTTCAAATCATTATTTTGATTTGAAGAAGATAATAATAATCTATTAAACACAGAGTTAATTATTATTTGTATAAATCCCTGCTAATATATATTTACTAAAATAACTAGCATAGTAATAATAAAACTGATCTTTAAGAATCCTTTAGATTATTTATTTATCGAATTAAAACCAAGGCTACATAAAAATGTCACCACTCCGCCAAACTGCGACTTTAAATGTGGAAAAAAAGTGGTCCTTGCCTTGAAATAATAACATCATCCTGGGGCACCAGCGCCAACCATTGGACGCCACGAGTGAGAGGAAAGAACATAAAGAGCCAAATTAGCAATGTTTCACATCAAAGTGCGCATTAAATCCGTGACGATAATCACACACACACGCACCCACACATCGACCAGACGGCTACGAGGTCGTCCTTTTTGCCTGCCTCTTGGTATGCGTAAGGACATACAAAAAACATAATTAACCGCGACCTGACGACGACAACAACGCCAACAACAAGGAGGAAAACGTCGACGACCTACAAAAAGCCGTCAGCCTAAGGGTCCCACAACATGCACTGAGAAAATAGATTGGGAACTTTCAACCCATTTACCAAGGGAACCAGTAATAAGACTTACGGTTTATGATGAAGAAAAATTAATATACTTAGTAGATCTCGGTTATTTAAGGATCCTAAGTTGGAAGTTTTTGAACCATGTGAGTTATTTTTTATAAGTAAATTCCCACCCAATATTCTTACTTAAATTACTGTAAATTCAAGTTAATAAATAGTCAAAAATACGAAATGTTCGCCTTGTGTAATCTGCTGCGCACTTGGCCAGCACTGCGTCCCTGTTTTTCCCCCTGTGGCATCAGGTTAATGTGACGAACACAGCTGCTGCCGCTCCTTGGTGCCACCGGGGAGCTCGAGCCGACATTTTTGCAAATTACACACTTTTGAATATAAAGTACTCGCATAACGCACCCGAGACAGCCAGTCTGTGGCCACTTTTAATGGGCCGAGCCCCGAGTTTTCCCAGAAATTTATTCGCAAGCTCGGGTTCGGTGCGGGGTCGCCGAGTCTAGACATCGCCGACAATGCCTTTAGGTCAACTCTTTAGCTCCCAAATTGCATTCCCCTGCTCTAGATTGCAATTAAGCTTGATATATGAGAGACAAAACTGGTTCGGCTTTCGTTTCGCTTTGTTTCGGGTAACATGGATTTATGAATTCCGAAAAACCACTCGAATTCTGAGTGGGGCTGGGACGGGAGATGGCCCAATGCCATTTGTAAATCAAATTCTGCCCCGGCAAAAACATCTAAATGTGTTCCCACCCATAAAAAAAACGAAATTATTGCCCAAAAGCGACATTCCATTTTTGACTTGGACAAAATTTAAGCCTCTTGCAACCGAAAATATGGGAAAATGTGGGAAATGTCGTTGCATAAAGAGAGTAGTCGGAAAAATATGTGCTGCAGTTATCAGTGGCGTCCACCAGAGATTTATCAGTGTGTTATACCTCGGAATTACACATGCTTCTACTGCAGTGATTTTGTGTTTAATGGAATCAAGTTAGAAAGGTAAATTGTGGGCTAAATTAAAGCTGAAAGCTAGTTCTTTGGTTGAGAAATTCATAGAAATTTTATCTAGAAACGAAGCTTACTGCTGTCTTTAAAATTAATGTATTAGTCTAGATTAGTTTGGTGTTTCTTTAAAAATATGGAATAAAGTTTGGAGTTTATAATAGGTTGCGAACTGTAGGATGATTAGTCCTCCTTTAATTAAAACCTTGTATTAAGCTAGGTTTTTTTTATATTTTTACTGTCTAGAAATAAGCTGCTGGCTTATTTTCATGTCCAGATTTTTAATCAGCGCTTGTCCTAGTCATAATGTGAATAAAACTCATTTAGTTCTGCTTCTGAGCCAAGTAAAAGCTCCATTCAAATCCCCATTATAATAGTTTAATTTACTCACTTAGCCTTATTGACCAAAAAAGGCAAATCACTCTGTATTCGTATAAAAGAGCCAAGTGCATTTTAATCCTTTTACAAACACATTAAAATGTTGCCAGCAGCTGTTGAGGCAGGGCCATTGTTCCCAGGAAAAAAAATAGGAAAGATTGGGAGGTGGCAACGAAGAACTGAGGAGAGAAATAAAAAGGAAAGCGAAGCATTTAATGATAATTACAGCGACCATTAGCAATTGTCTGGCGGCAATAATAACAAAGTGAACATAAAAAGCAGACTGCGAACCGGGGAAGAGGAAGATTCGACGGCATGCCAGGATCGGATTGGTGGGGGGATCAAAGGATGGGTTGGGGTGGCAAATCGAGGGACTAGAGCGTGACGCGCTTTTCAATTACCACAGCGCCCCGGCTCGGTCTAATGAATTGTTAAATTATGTAATGAAGCGTGTACTTTAGATAAATGAAAACTAATTAAATTAACTCGGCAAGCAGTGACTGGCAAAGAGCAAAGTAAACTTTGGCCGGAAAGAAAAAGGATCTAGCCGTGCCACCTTTATCCCTCTCCTGTTCCTCGCTCCACCCGACTGCAATTGAAGCGGATTTAATTTGTGTTGTTTGCAAACATTTTCGGTTTCCAAATTGGAAAACTAATTGTTTGCCACACTCTCGCACACACCCATTTGCCTAAGTAAATACGAAAAACCAGATTCGAGTAGTGTTTTCTGGCAATTAGGCACGTTCGATGGCATAAGCTCTTATGGTTAATTGCCTTTCACCTCGAACACATCCTCCTGCCCCCTTTCCCACCACTTGTTTTGGTCTTTTCTGCATTTAATGAGTCATTCGATTCGATTTCGAATGGGTCACGTAAAACATTAAAATGAATGAATGACACCAGCGGGTTGGGGTGGAGGTAACCCGAGAAAAATAGGGGTAGACCATCGTTTGCACATGACAGCCAGATGGTAATAAATTTGGAGTTTGGCAAAAATTATACGAAGAGAGAGCCATAAATGGCAAAGTCATGAGGCGTGGCCAACTGGGTTATATATAAGAAGTGCAAGAACTATGAGTTTGAGAAGACAAAAAAAGCGTTGGGAGTAGGGTTGGTCAAAAAATCGATGGTACTATCGATAGTATCGATGGTCGAAAAATTT
>JAEIIF010057859.1:0-12760 GCA_018874455.1 Drosophila trapezifrons | reverse complement strand
AAGCTTCTAATGAAAACTCTAATTAATGAAGTTTTTAATACAGTATCATAACACCATTAACGATGACTCTTGAAATATTAGCTAGTTTCTGTGATATATATTTCGAAATGAACCAAGAATACATTTATGTTCAAATAATAAATAAATAAAACGGATATAATCCTTATTTAAATTAAAAATGTTAATTAACTTGAAGTTTTTCTGCTTTTCCTCAGGTTCTAAGCCCATTCATAAGTTCATTGAATATTTTCTAGTAAACACTTGAAACTTTTTAAGAGTTTCTTATCAAGAAAATAATTTAAGCGCATAACGGTGACTATGTAAATGAATGGGTACAATGACTTGTAAAATCTGAAGCTTCTTTTTATTGTTTAATCAATCTTTTAGAGAGTATCTGTGGAAAAACCAAGATCATAAAAATTAAAGAGGTATCACCGCTTTCAGTTCAATAATAATATTAAAGAGGCCATCACCTCTTAACTTAAATATATATAGAATCCCAGCAGATAAGTAAGTTCCCTCGGCGTCAGCTTGAGTGCAGAGCAACTCGGTATTTATATTTCGCGTTCAAATTCCATCAGAGATAAGGCATCGATTTGCCCAATCCCTGTGTCACCGTCTTGAGTCACAAACAAGAAAATACACAATAAATGGTGTTGTTGGGCTGTTATTCTTACGAGTAACTTCTAGCAGTCAGTTTTTTTTTTTACAACTTTTCGGGGGCTTGTCATGGCGTGTGACGAGCTAGCATGAGGCGGCACTTTGCGATCTGACAATCGAATGCATATCGTGTGGGGAATACTCTATACATAATGTGTATATATATTCCAGTATGCAGACCGGTTTATCTGGACGCCGCCTGATTTATTTGGGTCATATATTGCAGAGTTCCTGGCCAGAGTCGCATGCTTTTAATGTGATTGAAGTCCGACAGTTGATTTGTATTGTGGCCAAAGTAAAATTGAAGTGCTGCCGAGCGCATTTCAGCTTGTCTGCGGTTTTTATTTCCATTTCTTCCTCCGAAAAATCCCCTAGATGGATGCCACTGCACTGGGATGCGATGCTGCTCCCAAAATAAACTCGAAAGGGGTGAAAATTCCTTTCCAGCCAGCTAGAGATGTCTTCGTCGTCCGGCTTTTTCTCTTCTCCTTGTTCCCAGTTGTTGTTTTGTTTGCTTTTGGCACACTTTGAGTTTATTTTTAAAACAATTTCCACTGCTGCCGTGCTGTGTGATGTTTGCTTTGGATTCGCGTTTATGGCTAGCGAAATATTCCCATTAAAGATGCAGGAAATGACAAGGTGATAACTGCTCGATCTTGTCCAGTCAACGAGATAAATAATAATCGATTCATCAAAGAGTCGCTAATGGATTGAATGGGCACGGGAATTCGAGACGTCGATCAGCATTCCGCTTAACCCCAGAAAGATAACATGATAGACTTGTAAAAATAATAATAAAACAAGTAAGAAAGCTACGGTCGAGTGTGCTCGACTGTGAGATAGCCGGTACCCAAACGTTTGTGCTTTACATTAAAAGGCAATTTAAAAGCTATTTATTTAATAGCTTATTCAGTTTTTCTACGGGTATAATAACAAATAAAGAGAAAAAAAATTAAAATAAAAAAAGTTGTCGAGCGCAGCTATGGCTCGAACTCGCCATCTGTCGGCTACAGCTTGCAACAGCAGCGTCTTAGGGCGGTGTCTTAAAATATTCACATTTTTGCTAATATCTCCCATGTTTATCAGCCAATTATACTCAAATTTTCTGAAAACGTCCGCACAGGCCTATTAGTTAATTCTATTTATTTACTTTAAACCAAATATAATGAATATAGCTTTTTTAACGATTTTTATTATTTAAGAGGGCGAAACAAACTTCAGATTCGAATGTTAATAAAAATCAATTGCTGACCTTTTCAGTACTTTCGGAACACATAAAATATTGTAGAAGTTTTTCTATAAGTTTATTTAAAGAACTTAAATTTTTAAAGGCACTTTCTTGGATTTTCCTATACAAAATAAAGTATTTACTTAATCTCAGGTAAATCTGGGACATTTTCGAGAATATTTAATACCGAATGCAGATCCCAGATGCGAAAATTCTTGAGAATTTATACTAAGCAACATCTTTTAATGTTAGCAAATGTGCAATAATTTGTTGCTTCTCTCTGGCTACAGCCTCCAATTATTTATTGTTAATTTCCACTGTGGAGAATGTTTGGCCCGAATATAATTTGAATTTATTTCTGTCGTCCTCGTCGTCGTTGCCAGCAGCAGCAGCAAAAGAAACTGCATAAACATTTGGAATTTATATTCCCTCGTTCCGACTTTAATTTCGTGTGTTTGCCGCTCTTTCGGATTTGTTTGCTCTGGTTTGGGACGCACATTTCAACGGGAATATTCTGACATTTCCAAGTGGCGAGTGTGGGCGTGTGGGAGGTGGAAATATCACCTTTTTCCCATCCACACTCCCGGGAAAATGTTGCCCTGACATTTTTAAGTGAGCTTTTAACGAAGAGGCTCACGAGATTTCATCAGAGAGTTGTGTAAATTTGATGCACTCGAAAGTGAGAACACACCTACACCCTCTTACGCACACTTACGCACTCCGGCTCACCTACACACTTAAACGCTTTATTTCGTTTTCAAGGCAAAATCGTAAAATTCTGCAAATACTCGGCTCGTGTCTTGTCTCACTCTCTTCTCTCTCGTGCTCACTCTCTCTCGTTCAGCTCGTGTTCGTCCTTTCAGGCCTATTATTTATCCCGCTGCCTCTGTTTGTGTGTATTCGTGTGTCCTTTTTTATGCCCATCACGCAATGGCTTTAGTTTTATGGCGAAATTAGCGAATGTCGACTCGGGCAATGCCAGCTCATATTTGTGAAATATAGGATTATGTCCTCCAGCTGTGCAGAGAGCGAAAAAGGAGCTTTTACAAGGATAATTCATTTACTCAAATTGCAAGCATAAAAAAATGTACAAACAATTGGTTTTAATAGCGTTTTTTTCCGCAAACTTGACTTATTTTAATAATGGCAAGGTTTCAGAAGAGAGCCATTCGCCATCATCAGTACCCTTTTATTGAAGAAACTAGAATTATAGATCTATCGTTTTGACGACACTTAAACCAGTTGGGAATTATAATTCAAATTTTTTATTTTTTTAATATATACAATTTAACTTAACTTTCTTACCTTAACCAGTTGGGAATTATAGTGGAAATTGGCAGAAAATTATATTTGTTTTAAATTTACATTTTAGAAAAAAAATTTTGGTTTTTGGGATTTATTCTGTAAAAAAATAAAACAAATATTTACATTTTTAAATAAACTATAACTTTTACCTTAATCAGTTGGGAATTATAAGGTAAAACCTTGTAAAAGATTACATTTTTTTTTCTCTTTTTATTTTTAATGTAACTAAATATACAAAAAAATGTTTTTCTTGTCTGTGTACAGTAAACCCTCTTAAAATTTTAAAAACTCTCGTTAGCGAATGTTTACTGTATGGGAAATTGGAAAAGCAATAAGTTCTTGTTTCTGACTGATAAACATGGATATTTTCGGTGGCTATTTTTTTTTTTACGACTTTTTTTGAGGTCGATATTCGTCGGTTTTGCCTCATTTACGACTTTCCCTCGCTTTCCTTTTCCGTTTCTCCTTCTTTTTCCTTATTTTTGTTGATAATTTCTGGCATACTCTCAGGCGCCTGTGACGCAATGGAAATAGTAACGGAAATACCTGGACATTGGCAGTGCCTTTATCACCGGCTATCAGCTGACGAGGTTCAACGTTTAATGCTTAGTTGAGGAATTATAAAGAGAAATGCCAGATTAGGCCTACTTAACTGTAGGTGTTCGTTCCACTCATCTTTTTATGGTGCTCTTCGGCGGTCAGAGAGTGAGCGGCGCGGCGCTCCTCGCTCAGCTGATTTGTTTGGCATAAAAACAATAATAAATCGTCGTCGCATATTTCGCTTAGACGACAAAAAAAAAAAAGTAATAATACAAAAATCACTCATACGCAAAGATGACTCAAGCGAAAAGCACTCAAGCTGTAGTGCGCCGGCGTTGCGCTCTCTTCCACTCAGAACCGCACGCGCGCTCTCTTTGGAGCTCTTGGCGTCGCGTCGAGAAAAAGCCTCGCCGTTATTCCTGCGCTGGCGTTCCACTCATTCGTCTCTCAACAATCGCAGCGCTCACTTCACTTTTTCCGTGCACTGCCCCGAAAAACTTTAAACTGAAGCCCGAAAAACAATAAAAAGAAACAGAGAGAGGCGCACTAAACACAATAAAAAAAAAAAACTATTAACTAAACTCTGTCGCCGCCGTTGCTATCTCGCCTCTAGCCTCTCCGATCGTCGCGCTTAAAAACAATCGCCGATTGCCGTTTTGTTTTACTTCGCCAGCTGCCGTCGAGTCGAGTCGAAGTCGCGAAAATTAAATAAAAGCGAGAATTGAAATAAAAAAAACCCAAACTAAACTGTAAATACTGCAAAAAACAAGTAACAAGTTCAAAAGGTAAAAATAACGTCCACATCGCAACACGAAAGTTAATTTAAAAATTACATAAAAACGTCGAGTGTAGAGTTTTTGTATTTGTGTGATCGTGTTCAAAAAAAAAAAAAAAGAATAATAAAAAAAAAAAAAATACAAAAATGAATAAATAGTCAGAAAACAAAAATACGACACAAACAACAAATTGACAAAAATAAACTTTATTATGCGTGGAACACACACACTCACTTGGTCAGGCGAATATATAATTTAAAACACATATAATTGCTATTTTAATCGGCCGCTGTGTGTGTTTGAGCGATTATCAAAATCAGCTAAAATAAAAAATAAAACAAAAACCAGAATCCAATCATTAGAAAAGTGTGCAAACGTTTGTTACACGCGGCTAGAAAAGCACTCGCTCGCGAATTAAATAATAACAATAATCATAATTGATCGCCGGATAAAATGAAAATATGCCACAATAAATAACAGCAGAGGAGGCAAGAACAAGAGAGTAAAACAAAAGAGGGGACAAGTTTTACACAACACTCGTTCCTAACCTGCAAACTGCGGCTGCTGCGCTGCAGCAGCGCTGCAACTGCAACGCCGACCGCAGAATTGCATTCTGCGTGCGTTGTCCAAAAACAAAAATCTTATCTCTCTCCGCTCTCTGTCCTCCGTTCCTCGACTCGTTTTCGCCACATTGCAATTGCAAATTTGCATTACATAAAATCGAGCAGCGCATTTGCATTTGTTTATGGCAATTAATTTATGCTAAAGAGTGCGTGTAATTGCATTTACAAATTTTCTTTTAGTGTGCACCCGATTACACAACTCTCAGTAAACATGGAGCGCACAATTCAGGGTTCTCTTTTTGATCTTCTTTTATACTGTCTTTTTCGTTCATTCAATTTACTGCACACACACACAGGCGAAAGCAATTACTGCTATTTTTGGGGGGTGGCGGCAGGAGGAATGGACTGGCAAGGGGCGAGGGGCGAGCCCGTTATTGCTCTGCAATTGAAAGAAGAGGAGCAAAAGAAGAGCAAATTTACAGCCTCTCGGTTTTTTGTTGTTTTTTTTTGTTCAGGCATTTTGTGTTTGTTGTCGTCTGCTTGTTTTGTTCCTCTCTTTTTATGGTCGCTGATTTCTCGTATCTCTTCTTCTGCCATCCGTTCTTCGACGCAATTTGTTACACAATAAGAAATTAAGAGAAGATGCATTTCAAAATAAAAACCCTTTTAAGTGAAAATATTGAAATCTGCAGAATTCAACATTAAGAACATAAAATTAAGTATACGTACGACCATGTTCTTAATTGTACAGCTCTTGTAAATTTTCAGCAAAAATTCCACAGTTTTTTCGAAGTAATTAATTTAATTATACATAATTTCTTAGCTTTAAAATCAAGAAACCAGAAAGAACAGAAAGCTAACCAAATTCCCACAAAAAAATTTGTTATTGAAAACCAGAACTGTGCTTTTACTACGTTTTTTTTATTATTTATTTTTTTTATTTGCATTTTTTTTCTACTCAACTGCAGCTTGTTTAGTTTCGCTCGGTAATTAATTTGTGCATTTGCGAAAATCAGTGGGAAAGGGCGCAGGGCCGTAAAGAGTGGAAGAGGGGCGCGGCAAAACATCAGGCGATCGTCAGCAGCGCTGCTGACTTCGCACTTCGGCGTCGCACTCCACAAGTCACGATTCACGCTCCACGATCCACACACACTCGAGCACACAATCCACACTTGAGTTGCACAGTTCAAGAGTTACGGGGGAAAGATCGCGAGTGCAGTTTCTATCTGTAACTCTTATCAGTTGCAGGGACTTCTGGAACATTTCAGAGCTTCATCAACACTCTCCTGGCCGAGTGTTTGTTGCTAGTTCACTTTAAACACAGCAGCGGTGGGAATAATAGATACTCTAGTTTGCAAAATCTAGTATTTTCTAGAGAGATTCATAAAAAAAAATTTAAAATCTGATTATTTTTTAGGATTTTGGCAATAAATCGCCAAAAAAGTATTATACGTTGATTCAGCGAAAAATTCAATACAAAAATTGAGATAATATCGAAAAAGAGAGGGTACGAAAATTTTAAATGGTGTACGATGTACAAGAGATAATATTATCTGCTTATTTTAGACGGACTTAATAACCATATATTGCATTACTTAAATCACTATCCTTTATAATAACTGCTCTAGATTCGCTAATATAATGTCAATACCGCTTATTTCCTGGGTAACACTGCTCTTATATGAGAAATCTATAATTATAGGCTTCTATCTAGTTTGCTATCTTTTCATCCGCTGCTGTGCCCACTTACTATCGACTTTTTTAGGCATTTAATTAATAATGTGATGTAAGCCTCCTGAAAACAGAGGAAGAGGCCTGACCGACCGAAGCGAACCGAACCGATCACCGGTCGGCGGCTCGAACTGGTTGCGACTGGCCCGTGTCAGAACAGGCAGAGCGCCAGACAGACCCCCACAATTGGCGAGCTCAACAATGAAGATGAAGCAATTATTTAAGGCTACTACTACTACGTGTTCTGTATCTTTTGTTGTCCACTCAGTTGCCTTCCGGCTTTGATGTGTGTTTGTGTGTGTGGCCAGGTGGGTGTGTTTGCCTGTATTTCGTGTTTGTCCTAATCAATCCAGGCCTATTACGCAAGACGACACCCTTGCCGTGTGACATTGAGACCCCTTTTCCGCCCAAAAGTGGGCTGGTCACCTCTGAAATGGAGTATCTGGCAGATCGTTAGATTTCCCATCGAGGACTGACCCTTCACTTCAATGACACTCGCACATGACTCGAAAATCCCGCCCCTGTTTAGTACTTCTGGAACTACGCCAGTATCGAGCACTTGGGCTATTTCACCAGAGGGACGAGCCCCCAAAAATCGCTCCGCTCGAGTTGACTGGAAATTATAAATAATACTCGTCTGTTTGTTTTGGTGCGCTGGTGATATTCCGCCTCATCATGTCCAGCACTCGAGTCCGAGGCACAAATATAGCCCTCGGTATCGTGCGATGGCGCCTTTATCGCCAGATCAGTCGCCGCACGGCATTCCACGGGGGTTTCACGGGGGCCCCACGGGGGCTTCACGCGCCCTCCGCTTGATATTTATACCAAATATCACTCGCTCCTCGCATGCACACTTTTTACGGCCGTGCAAAACGTAGCAGCAGTCCGTCCGGTGACGGAGACGGAGACTCCGGCCGTAGATCTGGCTGAGTCGGCCGATCGCTTACCACGTATCTTATCGGAGAGCGGAGCAACTGCTGAGACACAGAGCAGTTCCCCAGTTGCCGGGGCTCCTCAGCCGCAGCTCTCCGGATTTCGGGGCTCCATTGGATTACTGATTACACTGGGACACTGGCGGCTTATCAATCTGGGTCTGGGCTGCTCTTGTGTGGTTCTTGTTATTGCCTTGTCGGGACACACCCACCTAGCGCCGTGCTATCTATCACTCGGCTCGGCTGAGCAAAAACATACGGCGTACGATGCCCGGCTGGATAATTGATAAGGCATCGGCGACGGTGGTTCTCCGTTGTGCCATTCACTGTGGCATTGGGGAAACGTGACTTATCGCCAGTCCCAAAATTTTCCAATAGCCATTGTGAAATGTAGGAAACCGCCCAGAAGTTGCTAATTCCGAAATGGGTATTGTCGCTAAATCACGTTTGACCGCAAAGGTTTGGACTTTTACCTGCCATAATTGTACACAGCAAACAAACGTTTGCTCATATGCTTTGATAATTTATACTATTTGTTTGGAGATTCTTTTATTTTCGTTTGGTAAACTATTTTTTGGCGGAAGTGTAGTTCAAACATTTACAGAATAAATCCATGAAGACATAACAATTTTCGAAGCTTCCTAAGCTATCTATTAATGCCTCAATATGGTACTTCAAAGAAGATCACCTCTCTTTATATTATTAACAGGAAATAGGCTATGGATGTACCAAGAACATTGTCATTTACTAATTAAATAACATATCTTACTACCCTTTAAAACCTTTTTGTACCGTGTACTAGTAGTGGTAAAAAGAACGCTAGTAGAACCCTGCAAATTCCAGCTCAATTCGGCTCATTAGGGGACCCGTAGAGTTAATTAAGTCTGGCTAATTGGTAATTACTAACCCAGAACAAGTGCCAAGCAGTTGTGGCTGCTGTTTACTCGACGAGAGAGCCGTATTTGTTGGCTTTTTCTCCTCGAGATACATTGTGTGCATAATATACATTGTTCAGATACTTTCGCATCCGATACGAATCCCGCGAATCGCTTTTCTCGCCGTGGTGTAACAAACGAGTGCAACGCGAATAAGTTACCGAACCAATAAGCATCCCAATTAAACCCATTCGAACCGCGTTTTGTGCCTTCATCCTTGCAGTAATCTTGAGAACAAACATGAGATATACTCACTCGCTCAACAAACGGCGGCAAGTGAGCAAAAGGAACAACAACAACACCATCAACCAGTTGAAACCGTGCAGGAGCCTGAGAAGCCGGCCACTACCGAGCTCAACCAAGCCACCAAGGAACCCATAGAGGCAGCTGCTGTTCCACTAGAGCTTGAGGATAAACCAGAGCCAGAACTAGAACTAGAGCCGGAACCGGAGGAAACCAACGAGGAGACTCCATTGGAACCACCAGAAACCAAGATAATAACTGCAAACCCACCGGCAACTCCAACGACTGCCACCTCTGCTGCGGCCCAGATAAGACAGCTCCCCGAGAGCAATCCCCTCAAGCAGATCCTGCAGACGGAGCTGCTGATTAAGCGCGAGAACCACTCGCCCGGACCGCGTACCATCACCGCAACGCTGCTCAGCGGCACCAGCGGCGGCCTGCGTCTCGAGGAGAAGCGTCCCAAGTCGGTGACCGCTTCGGTCTTCCGACCCAGCTCAGCTCCACCCTTGACCCCACCGCCATCGGCTGTCGTCGTCGTTGGCAAGAAGCCACAGCTCCAAGTGGAGCCCACACTGCCGCCTACAACTACAGCCACGGCAGCGATTATCTCCTCCAGCAACCAGCAGCAACATCAGTCACAGAACCCACAACCGGCTCAAGATATGAATAAAGGATTCTGTTCGCTGTTTGCTGACGATGGACGAGGCTTAACAAGTAAGTAAAAATACCTATAAATATTCCTAAAAACTCAGGGGTGCTAAAAAGATCTCTCCAGAAAAATGCATTGTTGTGATAAGAAAGTCAAAACTAATAAGAATCAGAGATTCGTCTTTTGTAGGTTTTTAAAAATAGTCTTTATGGTATAATTTTCAACAATGCTATCACAAATACGTCAATAATCTTATAACAGCTTTATCACTTATATCAAATCAAGAGACTTAAAAGCAATCATATTAGATGTCAGCGATAGCTAGATTCTATCGATACCCTTGCATATATAACTCAATTCGTTCGGTTGTTAGGGGAGGGCGTTATTCCAACAATCAGCTGATAAGTTGTGTAGAAATAATAGAAAAACAGGAAAGATTTCGCGAACCGCTTTGCGGTAGTTTTCTGTGTGAGGTGCATCAGGTGCAGTGCTGCGTTCAAGGCTAAAGTCAGCGTATAAACGACAACAACACACACCAATACCCAACCGTTCATACATATGCATTTTTGTTATAGCTTGTCTTGTTTATAAATTCTATGCAAAAATAAACAACAACCAAAGGCAGCGAACTCTGTGACGCGCGCGCTATTTGATGTGATTTGACGCATTGTCGTAATTCTGGGCACTGCGATTTGATTGGTCAGTCAGTCACTCAGTCGATCAGTCGGTCAGTCACTCAGTCGGACTGTCTGGCAATCAGTTGGTCAGCCATTCAGGCGATCGTCAGTTCGGTGCCGCTTATCTGTGGCCGCAATTTGCGCAAATAAAACTATTTATTTGCAGTTCGCAAAAGTAAATGATTGCCCCTCCAGCCCGCCGCCCCTTAAAAACTGCATTGGTAAACAATGTTCAAAGCACTCGCCTGATAAGTGCATAATATATAAACGTGCTCATATATAAGAGGGTATATAGGAGGCTATATATGACTTGGGGTGTTGGAAGGGGCGGATTCCCATCTGTACTTAACCGCAAGCCGGTTGCCGATGCAATTGCGCCCGGCCTCTTATGTCACATTTTGCCGGCATTACGCATACGCAGTGTATTACATGGAACCCCGGGGGATCGTTTATTGCCCAGATTAGAGTTTGAAGGTCTTTTCTTTGTGGGTTTTGTTATTAACTGAAGATGTCGGTTATGGAATCGGTCAATAAATTGCACAGTTAAGTGGGTTATTGATGGGATCGTTTAAGATAGTAAATGCTTTGGGTTGCGTTAAAAAATATTATGAATCTAGAGCTTGTTCTTTAGATTGAATACTTGATATTTGTTTATTTGTCAAGTATTAAACGATTTCCTTGCTAAAGTGTTAGTTATGCTAATGGCAAAATAGTATATTAAAGATAGTATGCACTAACTAGATTAGATTAGAGTTTAAAGGTGTTGCTTTAATTTTTAAATGAGCCTAGGAACCGTATTTAAAGTGTTTGCTATTTTTGCTCGCTATTTTTTCAATTTCTTGCTCTTGCTTATCTATAAAACTTCTGCTTTTTTTCATCTCTTAAATACAAAAAATATTCCCCAAAGAAAATCATATGATTTAATTAACATGCTCCGGAAAATCGTCATCGATTGTTTTTCTGTTTCTTTCTCTATTCGAATATTTGGATATTTTAAATGTTTTTTTTTTTTCTTCTTTTCTTCACGAGAATAAGAGAATTTTTCCGTTCTTCGGCAGCCGTCGCTGCCTGGTGACAAAAAAGCAGAAATATGAATATTAACTTGAGCCAATTAATATGCTAAGTGATGGGGGGGACCGAGAAGAGTGAAAAGCGGCGGCAAGAGAGAGGAATTTTGGCGCGTGTGCCAAGGTCCGGCCATGGATCAAGCGGAGCTGTCTCGCATGTGTCCCCAGCTCCTCCCTTCCAGCACCCGGCCCCACTTTAAGTTTCTGAATTCTGGCAGGCAATGGGAATGGGTATTTTTCTCGAAATGCCTCATGACAGCGCCTCCCCCCTTAACTCTTGTCTAGTGGACCTGCAGCCCCTAATCGCTCTCGCTTTCACTACGGCGGCCTCTTTCTGTTGACATTTTGCGCTGCCTGCAGACACAGATACATTTACAGACTCGGCGGACACTTTTCTTTTATAGATACTTTTTTTTTCCTATTCTTACCATCGCGTCTATATTTATTTTCGTTGCGTGGAACGTAAATAAACGGGGAAACAACGCCACGTCTTGAATAGGTTCGGTTCTCGGCTTCTGGGGAGGGCGGCCAGGAACTTCCCGATGAGTAGGCCGTATTTTTATGTAATTCTTGTCACCTCGCTCGCTTCGGTATTTTTCCCAAGATTTCAAATATTCCATTCGTTAGGCTAATCAGTTGTAACACTCGATCGCTTCGATTGCCGCCTGTCAGCCACAGATACTCGCGTTCTCAAGGCGTTACAGCACAGATACAGATAATCGTAGGTTGGGCTGGGGTTTGGGGTTTGGGGAATGGGAATGGTCAAACAGAAGTAACCCGTTGACAAACAAAAACAAAGGCCCCACTGTAATTACCTTATGCTGTTGTGTTATCCGCCCGCAATCTACAAAAGCAAATATTTTTGTAACGATAACAGCGACAACAGGAACACTCTCTTGGCCATAAATATCAATTGGGTACTTGGCCCGATATATTTTCGGGGTAATTCGAATATAGTCAGTGGCAATTATGCTTGGGATCGAAGTTGAGGGAAGGGAACGCACTTCTATCGTGATCAACACGCGTGATAAGCACGCCCATCACGACCCGCAGCACAAATAATAAAACAGACGAACGGACGGGACGATTGGTTGGATGGATTCTCTTCTAATCGCCCGAGTTCAAGTTCAGAGCTGATACGGATGAATCCGGACCGGAGTCTGGCAGCTCTGTGTAAATTGTCAATATTTTTTCGGCTCTTACATAAAGCTATAGCCTCATCGGGAGCATAACATCACAGCACATCACGCTCCGTCCCCGTTTTTTGTCTCTCTGATCTTCTCCGGGTACTTAAGTGCCCGTGTCCGTTTCTGCGTCGTCTTGGTTGTTTACATATTCCGATTTTGATTTGGAACTACGTCACATCACGAGAACGAAGCATTGTCGTCGCCGTCGTCGTCTCTGCCGTCCTCTTCAATTGCAGATGATGACATAAATTTATTTAAATTGAAGCA
>JAEIIF010057857.1:0-16549 GCA_018874455.1 Drosophila trapezifrons | reverse complement strand
GTATAGTTTTGTATATATACATACATATATATACATAAATACGTGTTCCTGTGTGAACAAAATGTTAATCTAGGTTTGGTTCTGTTAAAGCCATGTGTTGTATAAACAATAAAATACATTAATATAATTATTATAATTACAGAAATAAATTATTAGATTTATAAAACTTAAACCTACTGAAAATATATTAATAAAAAATAAATATAGCAGAGTCCACTGATGAGTGCATCGATGGCGAGTGACCAAAACGCGTCTGGAGAACACGATATATAACAAAGATCTGTGTGTGATCTTGTTATATAATCGAGTCTTGACTTAAAATATAATTCATTCTTTGTTTAAAGGAAAATGCTGTTGATGACCACACTGCGTATGCACAATTTTTAGCTGTGCCAACGCTGCGTATGTGGAATACCATTCAAAATACATCTAACTTTCAGTAACAAACCTTATTAATTAGTTTGAAGTCTTGGCCAGTTTCTAGATCAGCCTGTGATATGATATTCATATTCCACATATTCCACATGGCTGTCAATGGATTTTTCTGGGATTTCCCTGGGATTTCCGTTCTGGTTTTCGCCTCGGTTCTATGTGCCATTTGTTTTTTGCGGTCCAGCTGTCCAGCTGGCCGGGCAACGAGGCCAAACCAAGGCAAACCAAAGCAGGCATCAACGTCAACTGGGCCGCAGCAACCGCAGCTGAGGCAACAACAAAAGTGTCAACTGCTCATGCGAGCGTCCAATAATACATCCGCAGAAATGCAACAAACATTTAATTTACAAAGAAAAAAGAATGAAATAATAAAAACTGAGGAGAGAAGCGCGATGGCAGGACAACTGCTGACTGCCCGAATGACATTGCCGGACATTATGAAATTTTCAACGCGACTGCATTATTAATAAAATAAATAATAAATGAGGGACGAGGCGAGAGCGCGCGAGGAGCAAGGAACCGAACCGCAGTGATACCATGAAACAGGATATATATCGACGGACCAATGCCCTGATTCTGTCCCTGAAAAAAAATAGAACAGAATTTTAGCTATTTTTTCATGTTGTTTCAACGAGATTTAGCTGCAAATTGGAGGTAACCATGGTGAGCCGTGGCTGCCTTTTGAAACCCCTACCTTTGTAGGTTTTTTATATATATATTTTTATTTTTCAGTGCTTTACTTTAGCTTTTTTTGATTATTTGTTTGTTAACTTATTCTTTTAATATTTAGAAGGGGTTTTTATAGGTAAAACTAGCTTTAAAGAGTGATTTTTAGTACAAGCCTTAATATTATTTATTATTTTAATGATAGTAGATACAATTTCAATGATAGTATACCCTATTTTTTTATTTACATTAAACATAGATGAGTTTATCACAAAACTAAAATATGTGATAAAAGGAAACAGGAACATTATATGGGAATAAATATACAAAGATAAATTTTTTTATGTAATATACAAAGTGAAAGCAGATTTCTTAATCTCAGTCAAATGGATATTTAATCTCGCTTTTATTTTTAATTTTTTTTTTACTCTCGGTCTCTCTTTTTTTTTTAAAGCGGACTCTGCGGAATTAATTTCCATGGCGTCCGAACATATTTACACAGTTTTTTCTCTGCCCCGCAATATGGTAAATGTTGTTAAAATATTTTATTTACACGGCCCGGCAAATTGCAATTGGCAGTTGATTTTGCGCCATGTCGGTGTCCTTGTCCTGGCCATTTTTTATTCGCCGCTTCCCTTATTTTTTTGCCGCCGCTGTACTTTACCCGGTCTGCAGTTGAGTTCGCTTTTTTTCCCTTGTCACTTTTGGTTTGTTTTTATTCAAATTTGCATGCTTAACATAATTCATTTCATTTCTGGTCTTCCACTCTTCCGCCGACGGCTCTTTGTTCCGGGATGTCATCGCCGGGCAGCGTCTGAATTGATGCCGAATTCAATTGGACGCCAGGCAGCTTGCCAAGGTCCTTTGTCCTCCTTTGGAGCCTGCACAGCGAGCGGAGTTTCCGAATTATTTAAATAATATATACTTAATTTTTGTGGCAGTAAAATTCAATCTAAATGCAAGCCTAAGAGGGGAATAATAAGTGTTTGTTAAGTATATTTTATAAGATCTTAGCAAACAAAGTTTTATTTGCTGTTTCCTTTTGTTGCAGTGCACCCCTCACATCTATATATATATATATATATATAGTGTGGCATGTGGCAGTTACTGGCAATGTTCTCTGGCGGCAATTTGCGGGGAATGCTCTCGGCCTGCTTGCGGCTGGCTAAGACGGCGGCTTAAACGATTGCGGCCAAGTCGAGGCGGCAGATATCGGCCGCTGAGACCGAAAACCGAGTAATAAATGCGCATCGCATCGCACAAACGGAAATAGACAGCGATTCCGTCTGGATTTGCGGCAAGCACACGAATAACAGATCCTGAAGGGTCTCAAATTTAATTCAGAACAAGCCGCAAATGCGTGAAGTTGGATGATTTTTATGGCTCAAGAGCGAGGACATTACTGGCACCTTAAATAGTGGAGAAAGTACTTCTATTGATAGCTTAAAAAATAATAATTACCCAGTGAGCATAACTTTGACATATTTGGAATTATTCAGCTCAGTTCAACAATTATAATTGCCATAAATGCCTGTCAAAGGCTTGACAGTTGGACCACAGAAACAAAATGCAGCCACACATTGTCAGCGGATGATTCTTTTCGAGCTTAATTTCATTTAATGCATTTTTGGTTATTCATTAATTCAATTTGTATAACAATTTCACAAATTTCCATGCCGTACCCAAACTTAATTCCATATATATTTCTGCTAACCCGTTTATGCCATCAAAATGTTTTGCCAAGACTATTATTGCGTGTGGAATTTAATTTGGAAATCAATAAAGGCACAGGCACAGGCACTGGCACTGGCACTGGCACAGGCACTGCCAGCAAACCAGGAACTCCTGGCAGACAGGATGGAGGTCCTGCCACAGACATGATGCCAATGGTCGCCGCAGAGATTTTGCAGTTGCAGTTGGCTGACGTTTGGTCGCCTGCGCGCGGAAATGGCGTCGTTAAATTGGTTCCGCATCCGGTTGCCATTGCCATTGCCATCGTCGAAGCAAGTGGAAGCGAGAGGCAGCAAGGACAACAAGGACATAGTGCTGCAGGACAGTTGAAGTTTACTGCCATTTGACTGCAGCTCGATGACGCGACGCAGCCCCCGAGGCTACCGTCAAGGAATCCACTTTGCACTTACATTTCCTCCACGGTCGCCACTTCGAATGGGTCTTCCAGGCGGGATTAGGATAATTGCCAACGCCTCCCCCACCGATTGCCGATAGCAGTTCAGAGGTGATTAACGGAAGCTGCAATCGATATCGATATCTGCATATCGTTGCGTTAATCTAACCTTGCTCCGATTGCCTATAGCAGTTCAGAGGTGATTAAGGGTAGGTGCAATCGATATCGATATATGCATATCGAGTTAACATTTAACGTTCTTCCAAAAATTTTCGTAATATTTAACTAGATAGTTCTAAGAACCTAGATCGACTCGGCTGCTGATGCTGCTATTTCCCTTAATTACTAAACGTTTCAAAGGGGTTCCCTTCCTTCACTTACATTTCCTCCACGGTCGCCACCTCGAATGGGTCTTCCAGGCGGGATTAGGATAATTGCCAAGCTCCCCCACCGATTGCCGATATCAGTTCAGAGGTGATTAACGGAAGCTGCAATCGATATCGATATCTGCATATCGTTGCGTTAATCTTACCTTCCTCCGATTGCCGATAGCAGTTCAGAGGTGATTAATGAAAGCTGCAATCGATATCGATATATGCATATCTTTGCCTTAATCTTACCTTCCTCTAAACATTTTCTGGATAGTTCTAAGAACCTAGATCGACTCGTCTGCTGATGCTGCTATTTCCCTTAATTACTAAACGCTTCAAAAGGGTTCCCTGACTTTTGTGGACTGCGATTTCCGTTGCAAAATTGATTAAGTTCGATGAACGCGAATCGAGTTCGCCGGCGGCTCACGTGGCGCCTGCATAATTAATGCCACATGTAGCTGAGGATGTAACTACACCTGGATGTCGATGTCGATGTCGATGTCGTTTTATGTGGCTGCGGATGTGGATGTGGAATTCAATTAACTCCGACCGAGACTTACGGAGGGGGCGAACGTAAAAACCTTTGAGGCGTCAATGAGCAACCGCAATTGATATAAATTTGAAATTTTGCAGCCTCCTTCTGCCTCGCCTTTTACGGTCCTCCTCTTTTTGCCTCAATAAAAAATTTAATTTCCAGCCTAATGGTTGTCATGTGTGTGTGTGTGTGGGTGTGAGTGTGTGTAAGGATACTCTCTGGCGCCGGCTGCACTTAATTTGCTCCTCGAGTTGGCCGTAAAAGGCCGAAAGGCCATTGGCTGAAATGAAATAAAAGCGCTTGCAGTGTGTGTAATAAATTCTGGAAGTGCCTTGTTTCCGGGGAATGCCCTTAATGCTTAAGCAGGTTGTACTCTCCTTTTTTTCCAGTGCACTGGCATTTTAAATTCCCAAAAATAACACAGACTAGAAATAGACTTGGTTATGATGTTTTAAAGACTATAAAAGCATTTGATTTAAGAGCAGATTTTCCCAGAATTTTCAGAAAAATAAATCCCTGCTATTAAATTCGTGGAATATCGTGATTTCTTGGATGTTAGAAAATGTGGGCGTCCAGGGCCACGCCCCCCTGCTGTTCAGCTATTTTCAGTTCGGTTCCCACAATTCAGACTGCCCTTTGCATGCGGCACGCAAAAAGCAAAAGCAAAAAAAAATGGAAAAAAAAGCAGAACAAAAAATTCAGAAAACAAAAATGGCAGCTGAAGGAAAAGAAGGATCTCCACACCGGGCAATGGCCAAAACCAGTGACCAGCGACCAGAACCAGCACCCGGACCAGGACGAGAACCAAAACCAAAGCGCCGGAATGCTCAAGTTGTGCCCACACACACACACAGACACACCCATACGATGTCCTCCGTCGGAGCGAATTACGGACATTGGGCTACCATTTTGGCCAGCAATCCACTTACGTTTAAACGAAACCGGTCTCCAGACAAGGGAACTACGGGGCATATGCGGCAAGTCGACCGGAATGCCAATTAAATAATTATAAGTAATTAAATCATAAAGTTGTTGTATTTATTAAATATATTATAAGTAATTAAATGATCAATCTTTAATATTTATTAAATATATTTAAGGGGCCTTTATTTATAGAATAATAAAATATTATTTAATGCTGAATCTTTGATTTTAACAAGATAAATAAATATGTAATAAAATCAGCATTATAAAGTTGCCACAAAATATTTAAGGAGGAGCCATATTATGTATACAACATTACGTATACGACACGTGGTACTTACCATTATTCAAGAAGTACTTTTAAAGGTAAGAATTCACAAATAATAAGCTATTTTAAAGGCTTGGAAGTAGCTTATCTTTTGTGAGTTGTTATCTTGATGATTTATTTTAAGTTCTAAAGAATAATTATTATTATTATTAGTATAAGTTATTATTATTAGTATTATTTTATAAATTCCAATCACTTACCAGACACTATATGGCAAGAACTGTACCTATCATTACTTACTGTGTTTAACCCACAAGAATCCATAGATCAAAGCCACAACGACGCTTAAATCTCAATTGAATCGAAATGGCGTATACGCGATATTACGTATACGACGTGTGGCGGGCCCATAGTTAGCATGTTCCGCATAATGCCCTGAGACTAGAGCGGTGAGGGTATGCCCCATACTTCGTTAGGGGCAATCATTGGACGGTGGCCTGCCCTCGTGCTTTTCAATTTACAAAATACGCCTCCAGCCGCTTTTCACGCGTCGCGAACTCGCCGCATCCACGCGAAAAAAAAAACAGAAAAGGAAAAAAGAAAAGCCAAAAAAAAAAGGGAAAATACAAAGCGAGAGGGGAAAAAACGGGAAAATAAAAGGGAAAATGGACAGAGAAAAAAAAGGAAAGTGGAATCGAGAACGGGGCAACTAGTCCGTGACAGGAAAGCGACAAAGCCCTCGGCTATTAAGCCAGCTCCTTTCAATGCCTTGTTCCCCCATCCTCCCCTTTTTCCGATGCATTTTCCTGCCCCCAAGTGAAACGCATTGGAATTTGTAATTTCTTGAAGGGGTTTTTCGGTTTTTATTCATAATTCATTACTTGGTTTATATTTATACTATTTGTTTACCGCATATTTACCGCCGTCGCCGTCGACTTCAAAGCGGATCCGCATTAATCTGCCCGTTACTCTCAAGTACCTACAAATAATTCTCTATATCGAGTGCTTAGCTTTCCTTTTCTCATTTGGTTTCGGGACTCGCAGCCGCTGCCCTCTGTCCGCGTTTCGCTTTTCTCAATTTCGGTTTTATTTTTCCTTTCGGTCTTCGCTTTCGATTCGTTAAATTTTAGCTTAATCTTAAGTGTGCTTCTCGTTTCCTTTCAACGCATATTTCATACCATTTCATTTTATTTTCCTTACGCTTCTCCGCTCTGCCAATTTTCCGCAATCATTCGGAGTAATTTTCTCAAAATTTCCAAACGAAAAGCAGCGCTCATTTTCTTTTTTTTTTTTAAGTTCCCTCTCGACTTACACAAATTGTATTTGACTATTTTTTGCACACACATAAAAAAAAACAACACACATCTATGTTTCGTATTTTCATAATTTTATAGGTAAATATGTAAATTTTTGCTTGGCGGTTTTCTGTTTTTTGGATTTTCGCTTGCTCGCCGGGGCTTAAAGAATTAAAGAATAGCAAAAGTTTAAATACAATTTAAGCGGTTAAGTGAAACCTTTTATTGCATTGAAAAGGATGGCCAAGGTTTTTAATAAAAATGCACAGAACTGGAATATTTAAACGCTAAATAAATTTAAAAAACTAATTAAATGTGACATTTCTTAGATTTTAAAACAGATTTAGTTTTAAACTAATTTAAACTTCATTTAAATGCCTTTTGCATCCTAAATTATTTAAAAATCGAATAGTTTCTATTTTAAGAAAATTAAAATGAATTCTAGGCCTTCGGAAAAACCACTAAAAAGTGTGGAAAACTCAATTGATCTTGTGGAAGCACTCACTTTAGGAGGGGGGCTGGAAGGCAAACGGAAAACGCGACAAGTGGAAAGTTGGGGGCGAGTAATTGCTGAATTGCTGCTGAGAGCTTTTCAGCCTGCACTTTTTCTCGTTTTGAACGTTTTCCCCTATTTTTTTCTTTCTATTTTCTGTGACCACATGTCGCCTGTAGGCCGAGTAAGCGAAAATCCCAAATAGTCGCCTTATGTATACGTTTGTAAACACTTTTCTTTAGTATTTATCGTACTTTAGATTTGGCCTTTGCTATGCACACACTCCCTGTCCTCCGTCCTGTGTCCTTTATGCTTCTGTCTCGGCTTATCCTGCTTGCTAGTCGCCGTACGCCTTTGTTTTTCCCATAAGTGTTAGTCGCCATCTTCACCTGCTCCTTGACAGACTCCAAACGACTCCACACTGAGCGAAAAAGAGTTGTGGAGATTGCGTAATTTTTATAAGAGATACTCATAATGAACATGACTCAGTCAGCAGTAAGTTAAGTTGTTGAAAATGTAAAATATATGTTAATTTTGTTCAAAATTCGAAAGAATTTGAAAATTTTAGCACTAGAATTCCCAAGGGGTTCTGACTGGAAGTTAAAGGTAACCAGGCTGATACTGGTTCTCTTAAATAAATAATTAAACAGACTTAAGTAGTTTTCTTGAAGAGATATTCATTTCCTTTTAACAAAAATTTTTAAATATATTTTAATTTTGTTCAAAACTCGAAAGAATTTGAACATTTTTGCACTAGAATTCCCAACAGGTTCTAGTTGGAAACTAAAGGTAACCAGGCTGTTACTGACTGTTTTAAATAAATCATTAAACATATTTAATTAGTTTTCTTGAAGGGAAATTAATTAAAAAACTTCTACCTATGATTGAGGCATGTTCAATATTATTTCCTTTTCTTACATTCTTCCCTAGATTTTTTCTCAGTGCACACCTGCTTGCTTGTTATCTGTAAGTGTATCTGTGTCTCTCTATCTCGTGTGTGTGTGTATGTTTTCTCGGTTTTATTTTCATTTTCTTTTTATTCCGGTGAAAAATTGACATATTCGGTACTCCTGCAAGTGGAGTCGAGTCGAGTTGAGTTGAGTTTTCTTTGCGTTTCCGCCTGGCGTTGACTAACAGCTTGGATTTCCGGTATTTCTGCCGGAGACAACACAAGCCCCTGGGAGCGAGCGGGACGTGGCGTGGCGTGGAGTTCACTTTTCCTCCCTTTCCAAAAAAAAAGCTTTGGCCGGAATGTGTGTGGATGAGGATGTGGGCTGTGGGTTTTTCTGTCAGGGGGGAAATGGGAAATGGCCTGGAATGGGCTCGGGTTTGGGTTTGGGGAACTGCCAGCCATCTCTGATTCTCAACCAATTACGTGCAAAGTTCTGGGAGGAGCTCTCTCTGTGTGTGTGTGTTTGTTGAACTTACTTCCTACAATTTCTTTTTTTTTCTCTCTGTGTGACTGTTGTTATGGGTTAACAGTGGTTACTGTTACGATTACGATTACGGTTACTAGTGCGGATTGCTACTGCTCCTGCTGCTGCTGCTCCTCGTCCTGGGCGTGTGGCCTAACCGAGGATCTTCTTGAAATAGCTAACTGTTTCCGGCTTGGTTAGCGAGCGTCGTCGATTTGGCTTGAATGGCGCCTCAGTTTCCTCCAGGAAGTTGTGTCGCGTGGTGGCTGCCTCCTCCTCCGGTATCTCGCCTTCCTCGGAAGCAGTCTCCACCTCGGAGGCAGTCTCCACCTCGTCCTCCTTCTTCTTCTTGGCCAGCTTCTCGGGAGTTGCAGTTGTTGCTGCTGCTGCTGTTGCTGCTGCTGCTGCTGGTGTGACATTCGATTTGATTTGATTAGCTGCGGCTGTTGCTGCTGCAGCTGCTGCTGGCGCTTCACTGGCAATTACTGTTGCTGCTGCTGGCTTCGGAGTTGCAGTTGCTGCTGCTGCTGCTGCTGGTGGTGGTGTTGCTGCGGTCTCTTCAGCTATTTTCACGCTTGTCTTGGCCCCATCGACTGTGGTTGCTGCTGTTGTACCTGTTGTCGCTGTCACGCTTGATGTGGCCGCTGTTGCTGGCTGTGCAGTGACTGCAGCTGCTGTTGCCTCTGATGCGGCTCCTGTCACTCCCTTCGATGACGTGACTGTTGACGGCTCTGCTTCCGCCTGCTTAACTGTCGTCGCTGCTGCCGCTGCCGGAGTGGTGGTAATTGTTCCATGCTCGCTGGCATGCTCGCTGGCATGCTTTGAGGGCGGCACATAGTGAGACTTCACCAGCAACATTGGCGGTATGAAGCGCGTATTGTCCGCGGACTCGTTGATGTGCGTTGCATGTTGCTGCTGCAACTCGAACTGTTGCTGCTGCGGCTGCTGGTGATGTTGCTGCTGCTGCGAGGGATGAATGGGATGGGCCATGTTGCCATTGGCTTCGTTTCGGGAAGTAACTGCAATTCCAGGTGCTGTTGTTGTGGCCAATGTTGGTGTTGCCGTTGTTGTTGATATTGCTGCAGCTGTGGTTGTTATTGGTGAAGTTGCTGCCGCCGCTGTTGTTGTTGTTTTTTGTGGTTTCGCTGCTGTTGTTGTAGATTGTTGCGGTTTTGGTGTTGTTGTTGTTGATTTTTGTGGTTTTTCTGAAGTTGTTGTTGATTTTTGTGGTTTTTCTGCAGTTGTTGTTGATTGTTGTTGCTTAACAGTTGTTGTTGTTGATTGTTGTATTTTCTCTGTTGTTGTTGTTGATTGTTGGGGCTTCTCGGTAGTTGTTGTTGCTGCTTGCTTAGGTTTCACTGTGCTTGTGGTCGTGGCGGTTGTTGTTGTCGATGGCTCTGGCTCTGGCTTCACTGCCCTGGCTGTTGTTGTAATTTGTTCCTTTGTTGGTGTCGTCATTGCCGCTGCTGTTGTTGTTGTTGTTGTTGCTGGTGTAGTGGTTGTTATTGCTGCTGTTGGCTTAGGTGTTGTTGCCGGTGCCTGAGAGCTTGTGGTATCCACCACCGCTTTTGGTGTTGTAACTACCGATGCAGCAGTTGTTTTTACTGTTGTTGAAACTGTGGCCACAGTTGCCTTTGTTGTTGTTGTTGTTGCTTTAACCTCGAAAATCGGCGACATGGTACGAAGATCCTGCGGCAGGATCTTCTTCTTGTGCGGCAAGTGCTCGAATATCTCATTGGAGACCTCACTGTTGCTGTCCTCGTCCTCGTTGAGTGGCAAACCCATGCCAAAGGCCATGCCCGGCGGCAGTTGCTCCTCGCTAAGCGCCGGCTGGTCGCCCATCATCATCTCCTCTTTGAGCTCCTTCTGCTCTTTTACCTCCTTCTGCTCCTGCACCTCCTTCTGCTCCTTCACCTCCTTCTGCTCCTTCTCCTCCTTCTGCTCCTTCTCCTCCTGCTCCTGTTGGTGAGCCACAGTCTTCCTGGTCTTCTGCTGATGCTGCTGCTGCTGCTGGTGTTGCTGGTGACTCTGCAGCTTCTTGGCAAAATCCGGAACAATCACCTTCTTGGCCGACTTCTTCACCGGCTTGGGCACCTGATCGGGTATTCTATAGAGACCCGACATGGACACCGTCCCAGGGGCATCCGACTGCATGAGCTCGCCCAGACCCGGAACGGAGGAGACGCGCGGCACTGGCGGTGCCACCTGGATGTTGATGGCCATGCGGGAGCCATAGTTGGGCAGCAGATCGATGTCGTTGTTCTCGTTGTTGTCCGTGCGGATGTTCTTGATGATCTGCAGCGACTTGAAGTGTGAGTTGGTGATGTCTGTGATGCGTTGTGCCTCCAGGCGCTCCTTCGGGCAGATCAGTTGGCCAATGGCGCGCTCGCGATCCTGCAGAGAGAGGTTATTAGGGATTGGGGATACCCAAGAAGGCTCAATTATTATTTCTAAAATATCTTAGAGCTAAGAACTATGCTCGGACTCACCTCCTTGCCCTTGCAGGTGTGTCGCAGCAGTCCCTCTTCCTGGCAATTGCGGATCAGCTCAATGCTGGCCGTGTCCGCCATGTACTGCATGGTCAAGTTCGGCATATCCTTCAGGATGCACGCATCTGCCCAGCTAGGGACTAAGTGAAGGCGTGAGAGATGGCTAATCCTTCTGGGGAAATTCGCGACTTACCTGGCATCTCACAGAGGAAGGAGGCAGTCTCGGGGCCGCCGCATCGCAGTGCATGCCAGCGATAGTCACGGATGGGATCGATAACGGCACAGAGCGGAGCATCCATCAGCGGCAGTGATTCCGCCCAGTAGCCAGTGTCCACCACCAAGGGACGTGAGTTCCTAGGCCCCCAAAAAGGATTAATTTACCTTATTTAATATAATTTATTGCAGGAATTGCAGAAACTCCAACTTATATTGGGTTGCATGAGAAATGGTTTTGTTTTCAGGTAATTTTCTGGTTTTAATATAAATTTTATAAACTTTTACTCTTTTTTAATTAATTTGTAAATTAAATTGTTTCCCTTTTGTTATGTTTCCCTTTTCCTCTTCCCTGGCTTTCGTTTATTTATTTTCCTCGCTCGTTAAGTTGAACAATTTCCCAAAACCTTGACTCCGGAGCGGTCACAGATCTATTCCTAAATGAAGGACTGCTATACACATGTCGGCCCCAACAGGACAATTGTCACACAATCCCTTTCGGCTCTATTTGTATCTCAATGTTTACACTGACCAAAAAAGACAGGGCAACATATTCTTCACTTAAAAAAATATTTATGGTAAAACTTTGTTTACAAATAAATAAAAAATGCTTCAACTTGAGTTTAAGTTAACAAATAATATTCCTAACCCTTGTGAGATATCTCTGCTTAGAGTTTAAGTAAAAATATAAATATTTCAAGAGTATCTAAGTATTTTAGTTCGATTTTTGTAATATTTTCAGTGTACTTTGCTTGGTTTTTTTTTTTGTTTTTCGCCATGATGTTGATGTGGTTTTTTATATATTTTTTTTGGTTACTATTGTTGTACTTACGACCACATAAAACGATCCGAGTTCTGCGGTCGCATGAGACCAATCCAAACGATGTCGTTCACATCCAATTCCCTCAGCAGGTCGCGCGTTGCATCGAATTGAAAACTGTTGTCGACTGTAAGGACATCCTCGCACACACACACACATTGGCCGAAAAAAAAAGGATGAGAAGAGAGGGTGAGAATAGTTCAAATGAAAACGAGACAACAAATGCTTTTTATTTGTGCTACACAGAGTATTTCTATTAAATTCGCCTCGTCCATTGTTGTTTTGTTTTTGTCCTTTTTTATTTAGCATTTTGTTTCTATTGGTTTTTTTTTTGTTTTTGGGACAGGATGTGTGCTTTTTTTGGGGATGTGGAAGCCATCAGCTCGATGCCATCCTCCAGTGACAACACAAATTGTTAACAAAACGCTGTTGGAAAATTATTTTTGTTTTCATTTTTCCTGCTCTCGTGTCAGTTTCTGTTTTCATTCCTGTTTGCGATTGTTATTTAGCCTTTGTTTGTGCTTAACCCCTCAGCTTTTTGCCACTGTCCGCAGCACCCCCTCCCCCCCTACACACACAGTCTCATATTTGCATGTGTCGACAATAAAAAATTGTGTCTAGGCTCAGTGACCCCTGTCCTGCCCACGGAATTCCCTTTAGATAAGTGACCGTATTCTTAATCTTCAAAATCTTAAATCTATCGGTTAATATGCAATAGGTAACCTATCGATAATTTTATATAAAAATGGTCACACTAATATAAAATGAGGTGTTTACAGGAAGTTATTAAGCCCCGATTATTTTAGTGCGTCCCCAAAAGTTATTATTGTTTTAACATTATTTCTAAAGTCTTTTTCGAACTCAGAGGCAACAAATAACTCAATTATTTCACAAAGAAACCTTAGAGGGTTAAGTAAAACCTTTCTAAGAATTTCCAAGACCATGAATATATGTATTTTAAAGCAGAAATAACTCAAGTAAGCCTTGAGTAAATAAAGTAATATAATAAATCCCTAGAACAGTTTTGTGAAATAACTTAACCGCTATTATAATTCCGAGCTGAGAAACTACAAAATTCCTAATAATTCACATGCATAAATTTAAACTCGTTGACTTTTATCTGCAAATCGATGCGGATGCCGATGCGGATGTGGGGATGACCCAGCAAAGATCAGCCCCCCATGGAAAACTTTTGTTGAAAGCAAATATATTGGCAACTTTCTGGGACGACGACGACGACAATATTGAGGCAATGGTTGTTTTGGGTCATTTGAGCGAGCGAGCGAGCGAGTGCCGGTGACCGGTGACCGGGTGATTGTGATTTAGATGCACCTAGCTGCTGGCCATCTTTATCTGGCCACTGTGACCCCAATCTCAACCTGGTCCGCTTCCAGCGTTGCTGCAGCGACAGCATTTGTCAGGAGGATTTATTGTATTATGAGGTCGGGAGGTTGCCTGGATTCAGGGGGGAGGCGAAGGCCGAGAATGAAAATGAAAATGAGAGGCAAAGGCAATGCGGTAAATGGGGATGGATTCAGGGGTTCGGGTTTGGACTCGAACCCGGACTCGGACTCGGTCTCGGTCCCGGACTCGGATTCGAACCCGGACTCGGTCTCGGGCATAAAATGCAGGCCAGAGAAGTTGATTCTCTGGCAAAGCTCTTTCGGGGTCCGGGCCACATAAAAGACTCGACTGTGGCTGCGTCACTTTGCTGTCATTTCATTCATTTGCGGACCACAATGGCACCTCCTCCTCCTCCTCCTCCTCCGCCTCGTCCTGCGTATTCCTCGCCGGAATCTAGATGCATTCGTTGCTAGGTGACAGTCGCTCGGTTGCTCCGTCCTTTGTGCCAACAGCTGCCGGACATTTGTAATAATGTGCAGGAGTACGACTACGACTAGGACTTCTTCCTGCCCCCGCCCCCCATTCCCCCCTGGGGCAACTTGGCTAACCAGCTCTCAGCTCCCCTCGACTGTGTCCATTTTTCACTTCTCCTCCTGTGGCCTAGGCTTATTTGCATTTTACATTTTGCTGGCATTTGGCACAGGCACAAAAAGGAGGGGAAACAAACGAGATCTTAACCGGAAGATTAAATGGATCTAAATGCATGTCGATTGGGCTTTGAAATGCTTCTTAAATATTCCAAAAATATCACAAAATAACAGAAATAACCATGGAATATTTATACCATTGAATGCTATGAATATTTATTAAATAGAAAATATATTTAGACGGCAATTCACTCTTCTATGGGCTTACCTGTCACCAAATTGGCATGATGGAACTGGCAGACGGCATCGGCCTCGAACCAGGAGATGCGATCACGGAAGAAGCGATAGAAGACGTTCAGGCCCTCCTGCGGCATTGTCCAGGTGTTGCTCACGTTCACCTGTAAGCAAAGCGGAGACGAGAGTTGAGTTCATTTGCTTTATTTGTATGCGCGCCACGGCGCACGGTGCGTATACGTTATGCATTAAGCATACGCCTCGTGGCCCGTAAAGCGTTTACATTTTTAATGCCCCGACGGGCGGGAAAGGGGGGGCAAAGGGGGCAAAGGGGTGTATGTGTGTGTGTGTGTGTGTGTTCTCTACGACATTAAAAATACATACAACGCAACACACGCGCACATTTGCTTAGGCATGAAGCCAAAAAAAAAGGACGAGCGACGCGAAACGTTGGATGTAAAATCTGCTTTGAAGCCTGTCCCCATATATTTCATTAGAGCAAAACCCGGCCAGGATGGAGAGGAGGATGGGGTGTGGGAACAGCTGCCACAAAGCAATCCCCAAGCCCCTTCTCCTCCCCCCCAGAGAGATTCCAAAAATGTTCTTTGTAGCAGCCGCGTGCTGAGACCGAGACACCAACGCCGGGAAAAAGCAACTTGGGCACTCAGCTCCAGCTTCCCGCTTCCAGCTCCAGTTCCTCCTCCAGAGGAGCAGAGTGACAGGCCTCGTGCTCTTCTACATTAACTAATTAGGAGCAGAGAGCAGGGGCCAGGCGGCACATAAATACCCGCAGACTGGGGCTCAGTACACAGTGTGTACTGTGTTCTTCTATATGTTATGTAGTATCTCTGCATAAGGGCGAGGCGGCGAAAAGCCGATGACAAAGTGCGGCCAGAGGAATGAGAAATTAAGTTGGCTGTTTTGGCGGCTTTTTTAGAAAGTCCTCCCCGTGTCAAACGGAAATTTAAATGGCGAGTTTCCGGGGTTATTATATGCAAAAGATGCCAGGTATTAGAGCATACAAAAAGGGCCTTACCTGAGTCGAAGCGATTTAAGCAACAACTTAATATATTTACTTTAAGAAAAGAGTCTAAAATAAAATAGAAGGTGCCTTTAAGTATTATTTTTAACGTTAAACCATATTAAATGTTAAATATTAAAGAGACTATGCACCTTTTGAAATATAAATTCATCGACAAAAATATATAAACAGGCAAAAGGTAGGCCAACCTTCACTGGATTCTGTGTATTTCCCTGCTAACAAATTCAGTTAATTGCGATGCCTAGTAACCTCTTCAATTAGGGGCTCTTCCGGCAAGAGAACAGCTACCTTTTTTTTTTCCTTTACCCTCGGCACATGTTTCAGCCTAAACTTTATTTTTGTATTATTTTTTTTTCGGTAACTAATTAAATTTATTTTTGCCAGCATCCAAAAAGCGGGCTCAGATCAAATTTCCTTGGCGAATGCATGCCAACGTTGTGATGGAAAAATTCTTGTGGCTCAAAGCTTTTTCGCGAAAAAAAAAGTCTAGGGAAATTAAGGAGAGAGAGAGAGAGAGAGAGGGGGAGAAAAGAGGGAGAGAAAGAGAGGGAGAGCGAGCGGAATGCTGGTCATAAATTTGGAAATTTGGCTTTTCCCGCCATGCATGCGGGTCGGGGTGCTGGGTCTTTCTCTCTTCGCGGGCATTTCATTAACTTAATTAACATTTAATTGAAAAATTCAAAAAGCAACTTCTTTGCCATTGTGATGTTGTTCATCTCTCTCTCTCTCCCATGGCAGCAACAAGAAAAATTCCACGAACAAAAAAGTTAGGAATAAAAAACGCTTTGGTGATGCCCTCGTCAGAGAAGCGGGCGGGGCTTAAAAAGGTGGTATTCCATGGCGGATATACGGTTAATACAGAGAGGGAAATTGTCTAATTTTTGCTGTATAAATATCTGGGAAAAGTATTAAAAAAAATCATTTAAAATCTTTCCTAAATAATATTTTACTTGTCAAGGCAACAACTTAAATTTATTTATCTGCAGACTAATAATATATATATACTTTTTCAATCTGTTATTGTGGTTTCAATGTAGATTCTTATTTATTTCGTGGATTTCTCTTTTAGTTTTCATTTTTTAATGTGTTTTCTTTCGTTCTTATAATCGTAGTGTGACCGTCGTCTTCCTTTTCGCTTAATCCTCATCGCATTTAATCTCGGCGGAATCTTAACACAAAATGCTAAATGCTTTACAAAATGCTGAAAGGCTACACTATGCCATCTTATTATTTAAT
>JAEIIF010057856.1:0-12514 GCA_018874455.1 Drosophila trapezifrons | reverse complement strand
ATACATTTTAGGTTTTCACTAAGTTATAATACCCTTGTACCCTACGGGTACCGGGTATAATTACATTTAGGCGGTCCTGAAAAAATTTGACTTAAATCAGATGATAAATATGGGAGTTATTAAAGTTTTTGTCTCCATCCCGCTCGCACTCGCAGTCTGACTCGCCGAAAATGTTTAGACTAATCTCGAACCGTGGTTTTACACTGGGGTGATAAAAAATAACATTTTTGTAGATCAGAGTAATCGTTTCAAAGAGTCTTAGAAAGGTGCGTGTTAAGGTCATTTGGACTGGGGTGCCTAGGGTGCCGGGTGTCTCACAGTCGAGCACACTCAACTGTAGCTTTCTTCCTTGTTTACTATTAAACATGTATTAAGTACATATTTTTGCAAAAAAGAATTTTAATAATTGCCATCGCGTGAGACACATAATCTAGGATATGAATGCTTATCTTCTAGTAAGTATCTTCTATCGTGTTAGATGTCGCTTTCCAACTACATTCCAAAGCTACATTTTCCTATATTCCTGAAAATATGCATATAATTATTTTGGAAGAGGTGAATGATATATGATATACCCCACTAAACCTATCTTATGGCCCATTTAATAATACTTGTTTATTTTAAGTAACTTAGAAGTTTATAAAATAGATGGATCGATCCTGGGCGATACGACACATATGTCTTTACGGGTACTTTATTTGGTTATTATTCTAAAATTATGAGTGAATTTTATTTAGTGTTTCCTGTGTAATATCAACACTTTTTATGCTTTCTTCCAAATGTACCCTTTAGGTAATCCCTTTCGATTTCCGCCTCTTGCAGTTACCTGACGCCAAAGATCTCCACAACATGTCACTAGTCGGCAACTACTTCAACCCGCACCTGCTGCTCAACCACGGGATGCTGGTGGCCAACGGAGCGGCGGCGGCGGCGGCAGCCGCTGGAGCTGGACCCGGCGGCTACTTCGCCAGCGACCGGTCGCCGCTGGGAAAGCCGTCGGTGCTGTCCAACTTCTCGCTGCCGTCGGCCTTCTCGCCGCCCAAGTACATCGGCATATCGCTGGATCAGGTGAGTTGCCGGGAGCTGCCCGCCCAAAAAACTTTGGAGAAGACCCGAGGGCTGAGCTGATAATCGGCGCAAGATTGACACTTGTCATAATGGGATTTAATGATTTCGACAGAATCTGTTCAACGGCAGCGAATCATTTCGCACGGATTCGGCCAGTCCCACATGCACATCCCACGAATCCATGGAGGGATCACAGGATTACGACGCCGTTGAAAAGGGTGAAAGTCCGCGCAGTAATAATTCCCAGGATCCCAGGGATTTGAGACGTAAGTAGGGTTGCGCACCACATTTATTTATTTTGCCAATTTACATCCAACAAAAAATTTGCATGTTTGCGATAAAAGAAAAACTGCGAGCCGGGAGTTTCCCATTTTTCCCATTTTCTCTTCGACTGATAAAAATCGCCGGGCGTATTTGTTTCAATTTTACTTTTGCTGAGCAATTTTAACGCTTCAGTAGGTTAACTTTGACTGGCAGGCGTAAGGACAGCGACAGGACCTCCTCCAACTCCCCTTCACTTCACTTCACTTTGCTTTTATTAGTTTTCCCGACTTCAGATACTTTGTTTAAAGTTCACATATTTACCTGGGGGATGTTCCAGCTTTGCCTGGCTTTAAGTTCCCATTCAGGCATTGCCAGAAAGTAGGCTAAACCAATTCGGCTACAAATGCGTTGCTAATTGCTCTCCTGCAAAGCTGTTCGAGTTAAGCGCCTTATGACAAAAATCGGGCGGCATATGAAAATGATAAATATGAATGCAAATGAGAAAGGTGGAGTTGGGTAACATATAGAATAAACGGCATGGTCGGAGTTAGGGGGGACTACGAAAGCTGCTAATGGTGTCATGACACTGTATTAATAACTTCATTAATTGGAGTTTTCATTAGAAGCTTGACAGCAACCATAGGATTTTACGTAAGTGCGAGCAAGACGACAATAAGGCACTATCAATGAGTGATTATGGTATCATGACACTGTATAAAAATGTTAAGTCAGTGTGACCGTAGTCGCACTACGAAAAAAATTCGAACCAAAAAACACATATAGTTGTCTCTTTCAAGGTTCTAATAAAGCCTCTAATTAATGAAAACTTGTGCCCTGTGTCATGATACTATAAACTAATAGAAAATATCTATGCTTACATTTTTAGTTACAAAATGAATACATCTTTACTTTGAGCCCAGGCCAGGGCAAAAAGGTGAACATTTGTTATTTTAATAACCATTTAGCTTGATATTAAAAGACTTCTCTATATCACGCTTCTATTTAATTGTTTGGTTATTTTATTTTATTTAAAAAAGGGCTTCATTAAATGTTTTCTTTTGGAACTTGTTTTTATTGGATCAATAATTTAGACAATCCCAACACAATCCCCCTAGACGACGCCCCTGCGTAACACACTGAGACAGACTACTCTTTATTTGTCCTTATTTGCTTTTCAACTTAAGCCGGAAAACCAGATTTCCCGGCGACCCACCACCCTGTTTCAACATGTGGATTTGTGTTTAACTTTTAGATTAGGCCAGTAGTCGTGGATAGACATGAGCCCATAAATTAATTCCGATAAATAATACACTTTTAATTAGCTGCAACTGCAAAACTCAGGGTGACATCTATCAACGGGGTAAACTAACTAAGCAGAGCAGAAAGAAGGCGGCAGCTCTTATTTTAACCCCTTTTCGGCTGCAAGATGCGGCAAAGAAGTCAAAAGGGCACGCCAAATATTCAAGCGAAGGGTCTAAGTATGCCGTAAGTGTTTTAAATGGCACAAGGATACTCCACTGGAGCAGGCTTATTGAAATGTTACATCCACCCCGTTCCCAGAAGCCCAGCCCAGCCACTTGACTACAAAGTCAAACCGACGGCACATCCTTTCAGGCCGGTGTTCGACGCACGAAGACGTCCGCCACTCCAGGGCTAATTACTCATCCACGACATCGTGGTAACTCTTCTGGAGGCAATTAAAGGGCGCATCCACCCCCGGGTGATGCCATAATGTTTGCTCATTTATTGTCGGTTTTTGGACACACTTTTTCGGCTTATTTTATGATTTGTTCGCCCAAAGGATGCGCAAGTGTTGCCAATCGCTTTGATTGCATTGTTGGCCTTTGTTATGACGAGAGCTATTATTGTTTCCACCTCCGCTGTTGTTGTTACTCCGATGATGTATTATATTGAATGCACACTTGGAATTTTCATATTAATTTCAGTAATATTAATGGCATCTACATCCATAGAAAAAGCACGGCACTGAAGCCAAAGTCATATTTCATATGCGACGATATATGAAACGCCCAGTTTTTGGAATGGCATCGTTCAGCACGTGCCACAAAAGGAAGCCGGGATTGGGGGTTCCAACATTTGAGAAAGCTCAGTTATTCATACACGAAAACTGCATATTTTGAACATAACACATCGAAATGAAATCTTCTGCTCAAATAGGGAGAATTCAGGGGTTTTAAGAAATATATACAAATTCGTAATATCCTTTTGAAATTTTTATCAAATCCTAAATATAATTTGCCTTGGTTTGAGCTTTATTTTGCTAAAAAAAGGCTTATGTCATCTTAATGCAACTTTATGCCAAAAACAAACAAAGTTCTCGTCAAAGAAAGAATCAGAATGATTTATTGAGGTATAAGTGGTTTAAATTTATATGTTTAATTTATTTATATGTATTATTTATATGTTTAATCAAGCTGGCTAGAACTCTAGAACGCAAATAGTTTTTTCTGTTTAATGTATAAAAGTAACTTGAGTCCAGCGGCTTCAAGAACTAAGAATTGTTTAAAAAGCTGCTTCAAAAGCGGCAATAAAATTAGTAGTAGATGCAATTTCTACTACAATTACTACTAGTCATAAAAGTACATTTTAGACAACTTTCGAACTTTATAGAGTTGTTCACAGCAAGGCGACTTACCTCTTGAACTACTCCTAATTCACTTATTCACCTATTTTAAATCGCAACCAACTATCAACGATTTAAAAGCGAAAGTGAAAGGTGGAATAAGTGTCCACCAGACTGAGCTAATTTGAACAAAAGTCACGACTCTGATATATCTCCCTTCATTTATGTTCGTATAAAACATAACCAACCATTCGAGTGTTGCTGATGGGCGCGGTTAACCGACATATTTTGTTGGAAAATAATTTAGAAGGATATAAATATATGGTGCCGCTTGGCAGTAGTTGGCCTGTTGCGACAATATTGCGAAATATTTATTGTAATATTATTTTAATTGCCGGATCGCAGTCACGTGCGCGATGGCGGACATATTTTGTTGGGTCGGTTTGCTGCAATCCGTTTGTATTTATTGTGGTTGCCGGCGGTTTGTTTTTTTCTCCCGTGGCTTCCGAAATTCGTGGGCTCGACGTGTTTCTGACATCAGGATGCCTGCAGCGGAGTCGTACGTTTGCCGCCGTTTCACATTCACATTCAGATTCAGAGTCGCTCCATGGAATTACGAGCTCCAATTAATTTTCCCATCGCGTTAAAAAGGGGAAGAGGCAATTAGAAAATGCCTGGAAAATTTATTAGACAGGAATAAGTTGGGCAGGTGCACATAGAGAAATGTGCTACCGATACATTTATAAAGTCGGGAAAATAATAATGAAAATTCAGATTTATATCAGTGTCTGCAAAGTTTCTTCGTAGATCTTTGATATATTGAAATTTAGGAATTTGGTTTAATATAAATAATTAAAATATATTTAATATTGCTTATTTTTTTTTTAGTGTAATAAAATCAAGGCGGCGTTTCTAATTTTATTGCCTCGCAGGTTGATTGATGATTGCGGACTGGACTAGAATTTACCGACTGACTCCCTCTTCTCTCCACCCACACACAGATCTGCACAACGCGGGGAAGGGGCTCCAGGCACTGGCCACCTCCTCGTCGGCGTCCAGCTCCTCGTCCTCCTCCTGCTCCACCAGCAACCCGGCCATCAGCACGGCGCCCAGCAGCGTGGCCGTCTCGATGGCCAGCCACCTGGCCGCCTCCTCGCCGCACCACCACCCCCACACGCACGCCCACTCGCATCCGCACCCGCTGGCCCACCCACATCCGCACGCCCACGCCCACGCTCATGGCCACCACCACGGCCACCACGTGGGAGCCCCGCCCGCGTCCTCGGCGGTGACGACGCACCACCATATGGCCCACCCGCATCCGCTGTCGCACCACCATGCCGCCCACCACGCGGCCTTGGCCAGCCTGAGCATGGCGGGTCTGCGCGCGGTCCCGGGTGGCCTGAGCCTGGTCAGTGGACTCCAGGCGGCAGCCGCCGGAGGAGCCATCCCGGAGATGTGCCCCATATGCGGGCTGAAGCTGAGCGCCGAGGAGTGGCACACGCACTTCCTCACCGAGCTGGACAGGCTGTTCAAGCTGAGTGCGGGATTCGAGCGGGCCAATCTGCAGGCCACCTACATGTTCGCCCCGCCCTGTCCGGCGCAGGAGAACGCCATTCGCACCAGTCACAACCGCTGGGAGGTGGGTCTCCTTTACTGGACTATCCCTTTGGGTTCCCCCTCACCTAACGCCATTTCGCATTTCGTCCACTACCCTCAGACCTTCCAGAGAATACGAAACAACCGCCAGAACCGCCTGAGACTCAAAGTGCGAAAGCGCAAGTACGGCGAGATGTACATGATGGAGAGCCTCTACTGCAGCAGCTGTCCGATCTGTAAGAGGAAGTATGCCCTGGAGACGGGGAAGATACCACCAGAGGTGAGTAGAAAGGGAATCCCCTCTGGGGATGAATGAGCAGGTCCAAAGAAATCAAAACCATTCATAAAGTAATAACAAATCAGATTTATTTCATTAAATAGACACAAATATTAGAATCAATTGAATTAATATAATTCCACCATTCAGGACGATGCCAAATCACAGGAGGAGATCGAGACAGTTGACGTGGAGAGCTGCAATGACGATGTGCCCGATTCGGGCTCTGAGCTAACTGGACCAGGATCGGGGTCATCAGGCGCTCTTCCCGCCTCCAGCATGCACAACAGCAACGCGCAGCCGGGCAAGCTGGACGGAATCCTCTACCGGACGGCCTGTGTGATCAATCAGAAGGATTCGCATGCCGACGAGCAGGATGTGAGCACCAATGTGACAACGGCCAGCAGCAGCAGTTGGGCGGGCGAGGTCAACGCACCGCCCCAGGCACATATCAGTGGTGGGTCCTAAGTCATACACACAGAGAAAAACTAAATATATTAGGGTTTTTTATTACCATAAAATATCACAGTAATTTGAACAGTATCATAATTATAAGTCGACTCAAAAACCAACTATCTATAACTTAAGGTGTACTCTCCTTACATCTGCATAAACCTTGGTATCTTCGACTTTAACATAATATGTTTAACATTGCAAGTCCATCACCATATTATAATGGATATATATTGATCCAGTATAGAAAGCAGTGAAGACTTCTTCATAATATATCCCTTTGTTCCAAGCCTCTTAAAGTTTGTGGAATTTATTCCGGTTCTAACTGTTTTAAGTTTTATATCAAAACCGGTGAATATGTTTTTTTTAAAGTATAATATTATATTGCCTATTCGCAAAGTAAAGAAAAAGAACCCTCATATTAAAGATCTTTAGACTGTTTATTTTCAGTACATTGCCCTATGCTAATTACGCTCCCTCACTCATTTAACCCTCAGTAAAAACCGTCAGCGAGCTGTCATCTACCACACATCACTACTACAACGCCGATTCCTGCGGCGTGGGCGTCAACGAGAACAACAGCAGCGGCACCAACAACGCCAGCAGCGGCGGTGGTGGCAACAACAAGGATCTAATGATGGACACGGCCTCATGCCAAAATGATAGCGACGAGGATGTGATTGTAGACGACGACGACACCGTGAAGGTGCCGAGTAAGCTCAATTACAGCAAAATACAGCGCCGGCAGGAGGAACAGAATGTGGGCAGCAGCAGGTCAGTTGGTCAATAAACTTTTCCGAGCCGAAGATATTTTATTTTTATTTAAACAGATATATAAAGACTTAATATATGTAGGTATACATATATCGTAGTTAACACGCTAACCTCTATTACTCTTGGGGAAGCCTTCTTCCACTTCTTCAACTTCTTTGAGCTGTTTTAAGCTTATATTAATTTATACTATTTCAGTTTTTCGATCATTTATAATTTTTCAAACTTATTCAATACAATTTCTAAGTAAATGGACCTTTCCTTAAGATATTCTCCATCTCTTCGCTTGCAGATCCATGGAGAACATCTCACCAGTGGATGAGAGACCCCGTTCGGAGCCGCAGGTGAGCAGCACGGAGCCCGGTCCCATGGACATCTCCCACAGCAACAACAACAATAACAGCAGCAGCAACAACAACAACAATCCGACATCCAAGTATGTGGAGAGCATGGAGAACAGCCTGTCGCAGTTGTCGTCAATGGGCGTGCCGGGATTAACGCAATTGGACTCAAAGGTGGGGATTAGTTCGGATTTAAAACCGGACGATGAAAACAAATGTTTCATTTGTAAGGTAATTTCTCAGTTTGCTTCAGTTCTCAATTTTACATAAGTCAAGCACGATCAAAGTCCCCAAGTCAACCAACCCCGTAACTTTCTCTTACCTGTCCTAGTATCTGCTACTAGCTTAATGCACAACCCCTCCGAATCCGAAGGTGTGACATCGTGGCTTCCATCCTAATCTTGTCTCGCTTCTCTTCTATCCCCAAGACAGGCATAAAGGATCTCAATACGGATGCGTTCCTGCGCGGCCGCAACTTCTACTTCCACCAGAGCTGTGCCAATGTCATGAGCAGCTACCGCCTGAACAAGGAGCTGCTGAATCAGGCTCAGAGTCAGCAGAGGGCAGCCGGGAACGGGGGCGGAGGTTCAGGCGGCGGCGGTGAGGCGGTGGCCACGGCAACGCCGCGCAGCTTGTCCCCCGCCCAGTCCCCCCAGCAGAGCGTCTCCCAGGCCATGGAGTAATGGGAACTGCGACAATGGGGCAGAGGTCAGAGGTCGGAGGTCGGCGGTCGAATTGATAATTGCAATCAAAGCGTGAATTTATTAAAATTAATTAATAAAATATTGTATTTGAGGTAGCTAATAAAGCGCGACGAGCAAATTGATGTTTAATCGGGCATCCCCCAAAGTAGGCTAACCGCCTGCAAAAAAGAAAGAGAGAGACCACTGTTTTTTGCCCTGTAAAAATCCAACATGTATGTATATTTCATATGCTTTCATTTTAAATGGAATTCGTTTTTTTTGTTGTATGTAAAACCACATTTAGTGCAATTTTTGTGTTGCCTTCTCAACTGTCATATAAACATGTATATGTATATGATGTTTGTACTTAGTTATCAGTATGTATCTATTCGTAATTTCCCTGAACGTGCTATAATTGTTAAATGTTTAATTGATAAATGAAAAATAAAACAACATACGATAAACGAGAATTATCTTCTCTAAGCGAAAATTAGTTGTAAATTCTTAAGCCCATAAATTATTTATGAAAAATCAAATAAATACATGAAAATAAGTACTAACAAAGTCTGTCGGTGGAAATTATTGAGCTACCTAAGGTGAGTTTAAGAAACGCGTTGGAAAATGCAATCTTAGTAACTTTATCACAGAAATAATGAGAAACCGGGGATTGGCCAAGAAAAATATAAAATCTAATTTCTCAAAGGGGTATCTTTGCATATTTAGCGAACTATGTAGGTTCCGGACATGAGATAAGAGTTCCGAACATCACGAGATCGATTGGTGTTGCACAAACGTACAGATTCTTTCTTTTGGAGTAAAATTTGTTCTTGTTTATTATCATCTTCATTCATTCATCTTATGATCTCATTGAGCCAATCGATTATCAAATTCTGGACAGACGAAGCTTTTAAGTGTAATTTATTTCTGCACAGAAAGCTTCGTTGAGCTCTATCAATTGAGCAGTGGAAATTTTTTAACTGATTACAATATGCCGACTAAAGTATAAGTAACAGCTGCTGCAATAACGCAAATTCGCCGAGTATCAAATGGAAAATTATTAATAATTGCATGTAAGTACTGGTCTCGTGTAATAAGATAAGGCAGAAGAGAGTTCCCGAACAGAATTCATACACTTAGAGAGCCGGGAAGAGATTGCTATGGAGAGAGAGCAAGCTCCATGGGGGTACGAGGCTCTCCATACTTACCTCTCCCCGATCCGAGTATAAAAAGCTGCCGCCCCCAGCCAGCGGACTTTCAGTGAGCACCGATCCACGAGTGGAAGTGCCAGAATCCGAGGGATCTTAAGTAATACCATGTTCTCGAAGCTGTCAACCCGCGGCATCGCCACCCGCCTGGGCTGCTTGGCCCAGAAGGCAGCTGCCCAAGAATCGACCTCATCCAGCGGATCCCTCTCGGAGGCCGTCTACGCCCGAGAAAATAAATACGGCGCCCACAACTACCACCCCCTGCCAGTGGCCCTGACCAAGGGCGAAGGCGTTTTCGTATGGGACGTTGAGGGTAAACGCTACTTCGACTACTTAAGTGCATATTCGGCCGTTAACCAAGGACACTGCCACCCGAAAATCGTCCAGGCTCTAACCGAACAGGCCTCCAAGTTGGCCTTGACATCCCGGTAAGTGAATGAGAAAGAATTGTGGCTATAGCTACAGAAGAGCCAAAAATGTTCCCAGAACAAAGACGTGCCCCCTCGAAAGCTTATCGCTTAGCTCCATGAAGCTTTATCAGCTTTATGAGATATTTTTTAGGGTGGACTGTTGTTTTCTTACGGCACCAAGCGAGTGTTTCTTAGTAAAATATTTATAAATATTAATTAAATGGGAAGCGTGTTGTATATGCTATGCTTGTGGGAATGTTTCGATATATTTTTCAAATGTATCCACTTAAAAAATGTAATTTTCTTTCCTATTTAACACAAGTATTGAGCTTTCTAAATTAAGCATTTGAGAGACCACGCTAATCTTTATAGATGTGTTGTTTGGGAACTTTTTGTTTACTCAAGTTCAAGTGCTGGTACAGTTCTCGCTCTATTTTCATTCTGTTGTCAACTGAAAAATTAAACTCAGTGATTCGTTAATAATTTTTGGCAAAAGATGTAAAAAAAATCCTAGATAGAGGAGCTAATGTCGCGGGTGTTACTTTTTTAATGTGTCTGCACAAGATTAAAAAACATTTAAACTAATTTCCGGACCTATAAAAACCTTTGGAAATCAAGAAAATAGATTCTAAAAATGTCATGTGATTGACGTCTGACCTGACTGACTGATTTGAGTTTTTTTCCTAGCGTCTATAAACTGAATAACATGCTGCTTTTGTTTACTTCCCAAGTTGCTTTATTTTTACCGAATATATACTTTGGACGGTGATAACCCCCCACGGATTATTCTATAATCTTATCAGCTCCTACTACATACAAAAGCACATTTATACATATTCTCACTTCTCTGTCAGAAATAAATTTATTGAATTATTCTATTGCACTCGAGTTCTTAAGTGATGTGACATCTCCTTGCCGGTTTTATTTGGTTTCTTTTGGGTTGCCAGGGCCAGATTGTCAGGTTGAGTGGGGCTATAAAGTCAAATTATGATCGTTGATAACAAGTCGGGGATCGATTGTTATTGTTTGTTGCGATTTCTATATATAGAACTCAGTTTGATAAGCTTTAAAAGCCAAAGCGCTAGACAGGAAGAGTTAGTCGACTATTTTTGGAAGCTTAAAGCCTATTCTCTAATATCAAATGGGAATTTTTCCTGCACCGTGGGCTTAAAACAAACAAAATTGCTAAATTTCTTGTTGTTTATAGACTCAACTCTGCTTATTGTTTTATTATTATTTTTAGAATCTAATATCTTAAACTTTCGCTCGTGCAGTGCCTTCTATTCAGATGTCCTCGGAGAGTACGAGGAGTACGTTACGAAGCTCTTTGGCTACGACAAGGTGCTGCCCATGAACACAGGTGTCGAGGGCGGGGAAACTGCCTGCAAGCTGGCCCGCAAATGGGGCTATCTGCAAAAGAACATACCCAAGAACCAGGCCAAGATCATCTTCGCCCGCAACAACTTCTGGGGTCGCACTCTGTCCGCTGTCTCCGCCTCCAATGACCCCAGCAGCTATGAAGGATTTGGACCATTCATGCCGGGCTTCGAGCTGATCGACTACGATAATGTGACGGCCCTGGAGGAGGCGCTCAAGGATCCCAATGTGTGCGCCTTTATGGTGGAACCCATTCAGGGCGAGGCCGGTGTGGTGGTGCCAAGCGATGGCTATCTGAAGAAAGTCCGGGAGCTGTGCTCCAAGCACAATGTTCTTTGGATTGCCGATGAGGTGCAGACAGGATTGGCGAGAACTGGCAAGCTGCTAGCTGTAAACTACGAGCAGGTCCAGCCAGACATCCTGATCCTGGGCAAGGCATTGTCCGGAGGCATGTATCCCGTATCTGCGGTTCTCTGCAATGACCAAGTGATGCTCTGCATCAAGCCAGGCGAACACGGCTCCACCTATGGCGGCAACCCCTTGGGCTGCCGGGTGGCCATGGCCGCTTTGGAGGTCCTACAGGAGGAGAAGCTTGCGGAGAATGCCTTCCAAATGGGGGCGTTGCTGCGCAAGGAGCTTTCGGACCTTCCCAAGGACGTGGTTTCCGTAGTTCGTGGCAAGGGACTCCTCAACGCAATCGTCATTAACGAGAGTAAGTTCTTACAGACTCTGGCAGTAGTTCCTGGCTGATTCCTCAACTCCTTTCCAGAATACGATGCCTGGCAGGTGTGCCTGAAGCTCAAGGAGAACGGACTCCTGGCAAAGCCCACTCACGGCGACATCATCCGCTTCGCCCCACCGCTGGTCATTAATGAGACCCAAATGCGCGAGAGCATCGACATCATCAAGGGAACCATTCTGTCCATGTAGATATCGGACGGGAGCTCATTGGCAGCTCCAGTAGCATTGAGCTAGTTTTCTGTTAAGTTTTTAAGAAAGTCTGACATAAAATACAATTTTTATAACGCCCGTACACTTGGTACAGTTATTGTATCATGCCTGTAAATATATGAAGGCCTAGAAGTATACAAAATATATATGACATAAAAACCAATATAGAATTATTTTACTCAAACAAATAAATAAACATGTAGGAAAGACGATTGTTTCACTCGAAGCTTGCGTATAATAAGGTGTGGATGATATTAATCCTCACTTCATTGGGATATAAAAACAATAAAAAGAAAATATATTTATAAAATTGCATACTTTTGGGCACTTTTGGATTTCTCTGGCATACCTAATAAATAGGAGCGTATTGTATGATGAATGAAATAGCTGTGGTCTCTATTCAAAGGGTGTTCCAAAGTACAAATATAGAAAAAAAGTACACTCCATTTGGAAACTAAAATATTTATTATAAAATATATATTATCGGGGGTGCCCCAGAAATCACTAGGGTTTTGAAATCACTTAAAAAGG
>JAEIIF010057855.1:0-14517 GCA_018874455.1 Drosophila trapezifrons | reverse complement strand
GAAATCTGCTTTTACCGAGGAAATAACAGAAGTTTAAATAGAAAGTGAGCAAGGGAACGATTTTATATGGAACCATACGAGTCCAATTTGACAATGTTTTTAGCTACAAAATACACTTTGAAAAATATATAAAATTAAAATAATTTCATTTAAATTAAAGACATGAATAATTTTTAAAGGAAACCGACATAATTTATGTAATTTCTTGAGCTTGATTTAAATAAAATTAATTATATAAGAACCGACCTTTGCATATATCTAAAACCCGCATTTAATACTCTCCCAGATCTGGGCCTGCTTTTCCATAATACTAAGCAACTCATCCATGCTTATGTGGGCCAGATCATACTTGTAATCTGAGATAAGCTCATCCTGAAAGAATTCTTCGGTGATTTGCGACTGAATCTTCTCGAAAAAGTAGTTGGCGGCGGCATCCCATAACGAGTTCCTCTTGTTCAAGTCCACGCCGCCCAGGAAGATGGTTTGCTTGAAGTCCTCGATCCGCAGGCCATCTGGGTTGGTCAGGGTGCGGACAAAGCTAAAGTTTCCCACGAAGCGCAGATCGAAGAAGGCGTCGTTGAAGGGGCCACTCCAACCTAAGGGTAGCACAAACCCACCCACATTGACGAATCCCTCCAACTCAGCAGAGCCCAGCACCTGGATCTGGCGAATGAGGAGGTCGAACGTGACCAGTCCCGTGCTGCAGTTGTCATGAGCACTCAGCAGCTCGAAGCTGTCCAGTCCTTCGATCCGCACATTGGTCGCATTGCCCAGGAAACCGTTGCAGGTGCCGCCCGCTTTCACTGGAATGAAGGGTATATTATAGGGTGCCAGGACCTCGACGTCTTGCCCGTCTCCGCAGGGCATGATGTTCTTGAGGGCCTCCAGGAAGCGGCTTGCGGCCAAGCTGAATTTTCCGCTTATTTCTTCTGATCTCTGATCCTTGGGAAAGGCACTGGTGGCTGTGAGACTCAGAAGGGTCAGCAGGAGAAGCTGGGCGTAGGAAACCATTGCGAGAAGTGGAGCTGAACTGGTGCTGAATGGTGAACTGTGATCAATTATAAAGGAATCTGAGCTTTTATAGGGGAATTATAATCTGTGCGAGTGGTTCTGTTCCCTTCCAGCTAAGAGATTACAGATTGAAGTGAGTCACAGCTTTTAAAAAAGATCTCTTGTATATAGTCTGGAAATCATGCTTCGGTTATTCCTAATGAGAAATAATGAATAAGAAATGCTTTGTTCATCATCTTCTAGAAGGAAGAAACTGAGTGTATATTTTTATACCTTTTCCTTTGGAGATTTTCGAAAGCCGAAGCTTAAAATCGGGGTTTGTAATAACCGGAACACGGCTGATGGAATATTTTTAGTGATTGGAATAATGAACAGAGAAATTAAGAAATAATTGCACCTGAAGTAGAATTTCCATTAACATATTCAGCTAGAATTAATGCGGAGGCACTCTCTCACCGATTGCGGCTCCTGTATAAAAGCGGCCTTCCCTCGCTAGTTGGGTATTCAGAAATTCCCGTTCAGTTCAGCAATCGGATCCCGGGCAGCACTCCCAATGGTTTCCTGCTTCCAACTTCTCTTGGTGACCCTTCTGGGCCTGACTGTCGCCAGTGATGACTTCCGGGGACTGAGTAACTCCAGTGATGACTCTATAAATCTGAGCCCCGCCAGTGACTTTAAAGCTGGACGGATCGTCGGACGTTTCAGCACGGCGTTGAGGCTCTTGGTGGAGGGCTTTAAGACCGTCATACCCTGCGGAGTCCACAATCGCATTCTCGAAGGCCTGGAGACGCCCTCATATATTCCCTTCATATCAATGCCATCAACCACTGACGGCCTCATCCTGAAGGGCTACGCGACCAAAGTGCGCATTGATGGACTGGACAGCTTCCAGCTGCTGAGTGCTCAAGAGCAGGGTAAGGGACTGGTCACGTACGACTTCCTTATCCCCAGGCTGCAGTGGCTGGGTTTTGCTGAGCTGGAGGCCCTCATCAATGTGGCTGCCTACGCGCTGCCCTTCGCCTGGAGCGGTCCCTTCAATCACGCCCTCTCCGATGTGCGCTTCGTGGGAAGCTTTAGGTTCGCCAGCAGCCTGAAGAACTCATCCGGCCTGCGGATCGCGGACTTCAAGCAAACCATCTACCTGGGCGGCGTGCACCTGAACGACCAGGATTCACACTGGAACTCCGTTGCCAAATACTTGTTCGAGGAGCTTCAGGACCAAATCACCTCTTCCTACTTTCGTGACGTAATTAAATATTTCGACCATTATGCCGCCGACAAAAACTTAGACGACTTGATATCGGATATCGAGTTGATGCTCGACGGCTGGAGGAAGTTGGATTGCAATAGAGACAACAAATTTTTTTATAGACACTAATAATTATTATAATCAAATGTTTATCTAAAATTATTCAACACAAACTTTAAAAATATATTAAATATAATTGTTGCAAAACTAGTTCATGTTACTAAGCGGCGGTTCCCTTAATCCACAGCGCCTGCACATCAATGTTCCCTCCAGCCTGGCCAAGCCCCAGTCGCAGCAATTGCAGCAGCACCAATTGCAGCAGCAGCAGTTGCAGCAGCAGCAATTGCAGCAGCAGCAGTTGCAGCAACAGCAGTTGCAGCAACAGCAGCAATTGCAACAACAGCAGCAGCCGCACGTTGCCTTGGACATTGAGACGCTGCCCGCTCTGCAGCCACAGCGGCGTCGCCTGCTGCCCAAGCAGCTCTCGTGCACGGAAAGCGGGGCAGCCGGCGAGTTCGGTGTTGGAGGAGGTGTAGGCGGTGCAGAGGCCTATTCCCGCTACTTTTCGCGCCAAAACACCTCGGAGGACAGCGCCAATGTGACGGTGAGCACGGTGCTGGCCCAGAGCGACTCCCAGTCCCTGCACGCCACGCCCAGTTATGCCAACACGCCGCCGGCCACGTCCCGAGACGGAGTCGGAAGCCAAGAGCGCCGCAAGTCGCGCAGCACCGGACTTCTGGCCGGGCGTCCGCCAGTTGGGCTGGATGCCACAGACGTGGTCATTGCCATGGAGGGAGGATCGAGAACTGGGACCAGGACCCTGGTGCCTGAGAAGCTGCACCGGATGACATCCACGTCGACGGGGTCCAGTGTGGCGGCCACCGGCTGCTGCAGTGCAGCCAAGCCGAAGGAGAGACCCAGCGAAGTATTCAGGCCCACGATGCCCTCCTCCGCGGGCATGACAACGGCCCAGAGCACGGGCAGTGACGACGAGTACCGGCGCCGGAAGCGGAAGTACAGTAAGTGGCAGTGGCAGTGGCAGCAAGATGCCATCGAGGTTCCTCAATCATTCAGACTTTCCGTCTCCCTTTTTTCCAACCCGCAGAGCGCCATCATCGCTGCTCGGATCCCGCTTTGGTCTATCCCACGCCCAGCGGCCTCCAGCACTATGTGCACGTGCTCGGCATCCATCCGGACACACAGCAGCCCATGTAAGTCCTGCCAGAGGTGGCTCTTAAAATACTATTTAAGGATTTGGTAGAGTGCTCTCCCATTCAGTCTAAAGTAATCCTGAGTTCCTTGCTTATTTATAATTAAATTACTTAAGTAATCCCTTAAAGTTGAGAAAGTAAATTAATTTCCATTTGAAACGCAGTTTTTGCCGTCTCAAAATGGATTCACGAACCTATTGCCAAAGGTCCTGACCGCTAAATGTGATTTATTATCCCCAGACAATGCCCGTACGGCGAGGACTCGCCCTGCGACCTGCAGCTGGACATGGACATGGACCTGGACACAGATGCCGATAAAATCGACGACCTTGAGCAGATGGTCCCCAGTGGTCATCAGCGGCATCGCCGAAAGCATCGGTGAGTGCTGGCATCGATATCGGCTTTTGGCCCGACCCGAGCTCCACCTCCTGCTGCTCCTTGGTTAGCCGTTAAATCCTTTCAGGCAGCACAAGACACACAGTGTCCTTGGCCAGGCCCAAATCGGCTTGAGTTGAGTAATGATCGAAGGGGACATAAATAATAGCGCATTTTGGTTGGCCAGCTGATGGATGAACGGTGGCCCAGTTGGACAGCCAGCTGGGACAGCCAGGACACTTTGGACAGGTGCAGCAAACAAAGGACGGCGGTGGCCTTCGGGCTGCACTAATAAATGTCCTGCCGATTGGCGGTGCGATGCGATGGCGATTGTGATTGCCAAATATGCCCTAATGCGTTGCCTCCACTCCCGCTCCTGCTCCTGCCCACCGCTTTCCCCCGGGGAGCTGGGGAGCTTGGCGTGACGTTGAGCAGACAAAAATTGATTGACAAGCTTTGTGCGACTATTTCGGGTGGAGGGACAGCCTCCGAGGGCCGGGCTTTGGGCTTTGGTGGGTGGTGGTGGCTCACAATGGCATTGACTGTCAGCAGCCCGGTGTCTGATGTTGTTTCTCGCCGCTGCTCTCCCTTTTTTATTCCATTTTTGCTGCTGCCATTGCCAGGAGCAACTTCCGTTGCAAAAATCGAGCAACGTTGTTGCGAGCAGGAGGAGGAGCACGAGAAGGAGGAGGACATGGAGCAGGTGGTCGGGTTGGAGAGGGCTGCGGTGTAGGGGAAATTGCGGCAGCTTTGTAATGCGGAAGTTTTGCAAAACCCAAACGGAAATAGAGCAAATATGTTTAAGCTTCTGTTGCAGGTAGAGCGAGCTCTCACATGTGGCTGATTCAGGGAAGGGATGGGCAGGAGCTGGCGGAGGAGCAGCACAACCTAAACAGATTAATGTGCAAACATTTCTGCTAGAAATAATCATTAAATGGCATTAGGCGCAATGCCAACTCACTGAAACTCAATTTCCTTTTATAAGCTTTTGATAAGTAAGCCTTCAAGACATTTTAGTTCAGAGAACAGCGAACAATTAATTTATGTTTCAAAAAAGCTTTAAGGCTGACGCCTAAAATGTTTATATTTGATTCGATTTGTGTTCAATAGGATCTAATTATATTATTCTCTAGGGACACTTTCTTAAAATAATAAAGTGGAATAGTTGTGGAGCATAAATATCCTGAGATTGTGGCAAAAGTGTACAGAATACAGCTGTTTTTGAGAAAGTTTATCATAGTTCAGGATTACTTTATAGAAAACCTTTCCCTTGTTTCCTATAGTTCAAGGTCTTTCGTCATTACCCATGTCTATATTTTCATATATTTCCTTGCTCAACCTATGCTCCTTGCTCAACCTCGCTATACGGCATTTCGCTATAGCGGCCCTCTTCTATTACGGCACGTTTTCGATTAAGAGCCTAAAATGTTTCGCTATAACCTTTTTTGATGTCGATATGTACAGAATAATGACTCATTATACGGCTTTTCGCCTTGCGGCCAAGTTTTTTGGAACGTATCTAGGCCGCAAAGCGAGGTTTTTGGAACGTATCTAGGCCGCAAAGCGAGGGTTGTGGAACGTATAAAAACCGTAAGGTTTGTGGAACGTATATTGGCCGTAAAGCGAGGTTTGTGGAACGTATGTAGACCGTAAAGCTAATTTTGTGTAACGTATATAGGCCGCAAAGCGAGGTTTGTGGAACGTATCTAGGCCGTAAAGCGAGGTTTGTGGAACGTGTATAGGCCTTAAAGCGAGGTTTGTTGAACGTATCTAGGCCGTAAAGCGAGGTTTGGGTGTATTATTAAAAACAAAAACTAAAACTACTTCAACTTACTTAAACAAAATCACTAAAAATATTCATTTACATCCTTTATTTCCACAGACATCGCCACAAAAAGCGACATCGGCACAAAAAACCAAAAATTCTCGTACAGGACTTGGACACAGAGGTTGTTAAGGTGGGAGTGTGCAAGCCCCAAGAGATAATACTAACAGAGTTACCCATTTCTATCTTCCTCCAGGTGATCGATCCCCACGATCTGTCACAGCGTGCCCGCTGGACAATAATTGCCACCGCTTGTCTGTTGCTGCTCATGTGCCTCATGCTCATTGGGGTCACCTTGCGCATGGCTCCGATCATCGATGATATGGGTGAGTCCTCTAGTGAATATTCCATTAAGTGTGTTTGTGTATTCCCCCAAACCAAAATGCTTATTCCAATAAAAGTTATATTATTGTGAGCCCCGCCTGCATTGCAGTCCCCTTACCCTAGCTGTTTAGATCTTAAGCGAATGAAACTCAAATGGAACAAGTCATCAGGCTTAGCGTAAGATATATGTTACATAAAGTGCGCCTCGTTATTATCCTTGAATCGCCGCCATACAGACATTGTAAATATATGCTTTATCTGTGGGCACAACCTACATACATTAATATATATTTATGTTATCAAATAATCAGCTTTGCGATCGATAAAGATACAGATCTCATATCTAATGCCATGTGTATTGTGTTTTGTTTCGTTATATTTCAATTTTAGAATACCTAACGAAATGTAAGTACAAGCACAAAAACCAAAAAAAGAATATTGTTAGTTCCGGAAACTTCGGTGAATCGAAGTTGGGATAATTCTGCAAAAGTTGGAGATTCTTTTCTTAAATTCTTAAAGATATTCATATATTTCAATCAATTCTTTTTACTTAAATATGAAATTGGAAGAAATCACATTAAAAGTATGCAATGATACATTTTTAAGGCCCTGAAACAGCTCTATAATTTTTATAGCATACTTTTGGATGCTTTTTAAAGCGATTTTAAATCAAAATTTATTTATAATAAAACGAAAAAGATATTAAAAGAAAATATATTTAAAATTTGCAACTATAATAGGTCTTTATGCAATTATAAAGGCGAAAACCGCTCTACATTTTTCAAAGCATACTTTTGGGTGCCGTTTTAAAGAGATTTCAAATCCTAAAGCCGATTTCAAGACTGTATTTTGCCGAGTTATCCCACCAAGTTCGTTATGGATGTGTTTTTAAATGTTACTCGATGTTGGCATCCCCTTTTACGGACTGCCCATGTGTTGCTGTTAGAATAAGCTTTACTGTTATTTTTGGGAAAGCTGTTGAAAGCTTTTCCAAAAGCTCTCTGGTAGCCTGTAAGCTTGTGTTATATTTTCAGGACACACTAAGCTTTAAGTTGGTGGAAATTCAAGCTCAATGAGCTTGAGATTATTTTTCGGGGAAAAACTTGAGCCAGCTTTATGAGTGTTTTACGAGGTGAGCTTTTTCGGTTGCCACTCGGACTCAATGACGCGCCCTTGCCCCGCGCAACGACCTCCCCTTCGTAGGAACTCACCCACTGAAAGGACCTCCTGCTGCGTTTATGTGTGCCATTGTGTTGCATAACAACGCAGTAACGGACGCGGAACTAGGACACAGTGTATCACATGTTGCATCTCGGCACAGACACCAGTGCAGCCTGGCGCTTGGCAATGGTATTGGTATCGCAATCGCTACTCCAGCACGGACTTGTGTGTTTTTGGCATAGATTTGCGAGCTGCTTGATTTGCTGTTGCCTTTGCCGTTGATGTTGATTTCGATGTCCTTCGTCCCCTTCCTCCCACGCATCCTGGCCCCCTCCTCCATCCGTAATTATCAATCATCAATCATGCATGCCCTGGCTCACCTTCATTAGAGTGGAGAGCGAAATAATTAGATGTTGATTAGAGCTTCTCCGCACTCGCATTAACTCCTTCTCATCCTTTCCCCTTCTGTTAAATGCAGGATTCCCTGCTGGATTTTAGTGTAATGTCAACAAGCAGCTGGGACTTTTACTTATGGCTCTAGTTCGGGCTCTAGTACGGGCTCTGGTTCTGGCTCTAGTTCGGGCTCTAGTTCGGGCTCTAGTTCTGGTTATGGTCCTGGTTGTAGTTTCGTAAGTACTCGCCTGCCCGCTTTCCAAGGCGACGCACTTAATCGGCAGCCACGTTGGTGGCAGCACAATGGGACTCACCGCGGCGTGACAGGGCCTGGTTAAAACTAATTTGTGTGTGTTGGCCCGGTGGGGCACAGTGGGTCGGGAGAGCCAGAGAAAGGAATATAAATCTCTAGGGATTTTATATTCATTTTTAAAATTGTCTAAAAGTATGCAATGCTGATTTTCTAGTTCCAATTTTTTTCAATATAGTTTTATACAATTTTTTTGCATACTTTTAGACAGCATTTTTAAGAGATTTCACATTTACAGCTCTGATAATCTAACCTCAATTTGTTAAGGGATGGCATTTAGAGTGGTTTTTATTAGGTTAAGTTGGTTATAATGAGTTTTAAAGTTATAAAGTGTTAAGATGTGCGTATTTTCATTTTCGCTGTCACTTCTCTAGTGATGGTAACTTCTCTTGGCAGTATCGATATCGACGGACTATCGAGTACCCAGCTGTGTAGTGCTTATAGCAGCCCGCTAACAGTTGCTGTTAATTAACCGTCCGTTACCAATTTCTTTCTTTTACTTAGTTACTATTTTAATAAGGTTATCTTTTAATTAAATACAAAATCCTCCAAATCGAACAATATAAACCAACTTTCTTCTATATATTTCTAATGCTGTAATTCCTTGAATATTTTAATTACATATAAAACAAGAAAATGGTTCAATTTTCCCTCTTAGACAAACTATTTTCCTTTTGCCACTAATAATTACAATTTGAGAAGGCAGAACTCGCCTAGTTTGCAATGCCTTTCGTGTCCTTCAGCATGCCTTCCTGCGTATTTCTCAGAAATCGTAATGATTGCAAAACACTAATCATGCAGAGCCCTCGGACTTGGTGTTCATGAGGATTTCCAGGGTTTCCAGGAAAAGTCAATTTACAGAAAAGGAGACACAGAGAGCGCAGCATTAGCCTTGAAAGGGAAGTCGAGATGCTAAATGTGGCCTTGAAAAGAAAACACCTTTAGCAGGTTTTTCTTTCCAACACCAGAAACCCGAAACATTGAAATTAAAAAGAAAATGTAACAAGTAAATGATGGTCTTTATTTCAATTGATTTAATATTTTATACACGTTGTTGGTCTGTCCTGTTTGCTTCTTCTTAATCAAGTGCGCCTCATCGACATGTTTATCATGTTATCGATACTTAATGCTATAACTATCAGTCTATCGAATACACACTAGGGTACATTCCATAATAACATGTTCACACTTAATACTAAGTCACATATATGTTTACAAACACTCTATTAAAGAAGCTCCCTTTTTAGATTTATGCTGTTACTACCTTGAGTAGCTCTAAGCTGATTTTCCAACTAATCAGTGCAACTTGAAGCTTGGCTTGCACTATTTTTCGCTTACGTCAACATGTCCTTCAACCATCTGTTGACGTATCACCTGCGTTTTTCCCAGCAAAACATAACATATACTAATCAGATTAAGTGTTTAAAGGGGGGATTATTGTGTGAAACGTTACAAGTTTCCGAGGTAAATGCAATTCACAGGAAAAAGCCATGTAGAAAACGAACTATTTTTAATGTGACTTTGCGGACTTGGCAGAAAAATCAAAGCCGTAAAAAGAAATCCGTTTTTCCTTTGGCGCCATTAGAGCTAGAAAATTGCAGTTCCAATGAAAGATAATAGGATCGGGCATTGGGTCTTGCATTTGCAAGGTGTTCACACCACAGTCCGCTGGAAGGCGCTAACTGCGGCATGCACGAGCGCACTCCTGGTCAAAATGGCGGCCAGGCGATGCTTCCTGTTCCCGCAGTTACACTCACATCCACATCCTCATCCTCATCCTCATGCTCACATTCTCCAACAGCTTTTCCTGCTGCTGCTGCCGCTTTCATCGCGAGCGCCGAGTGGAAAATGTGGAATGCAGGCTATGCATTTCTTAGACCAAATCAGCGGCCATGACAAAGCAGCTCCGGCCACCCTGCTGTTTGTCTCTGCTTTGTCCTGGCACTCAAAACAAGGCGAAAAGAAAACTGTGGGCTCCAAGCAGCTTCTGGGATGCAGAGCTCTCTGCTCCTCCCAAGCAGCTGATGACGTCGAAGCCGCTCTTGACTTCGACTTCGACCCGGCGAAAAAGTTTTTCCACTATGCACGCAATTTCCTCGGGAAGACCCATCATAGTTTGTTGCTCTGTTGCGGGTTCCTGTTGTCTTTGTAGTTTGCATGCACAGAAAACAAAAGAATATGGATAATTACATCAGTTTCGGGTTACCCTTTTGAATATTTAGGGGTTTTGCTAGCTTCATAAATATTTATGGTTCTAGTTGGTGGGATTTAAATGGTTTCTACGAAGCAAGGGGTCTTTGGAATGATTTGGAGATTTCGAATTATTACTTGGGGTGTCTAAAAGTATGCAAGGAAAATTGTAAACACCAAAATCTTCAAACAAATATTGGTTATAAGGTACTAAATAAGTAATAAGTATATAACAAATATAAAATTATATTATCGGGGGTGCTCCAGAAATCACTAGGGTTTTCAAATCACTTAAAAAGGTGCCTAAAACTATGCTACAAAATGCGTCTTTGTAAAAATAATCAAATTTGCACTGAAATTTGTGCATCAAATATATTATTGCATACTTTTAGACACCTTTTAAAGTGATTTAAAAACTTTAGTGTTTTCTGGAGCACCCCAGTATATAAAGTCTAAAAATACTTCCTACAGTTTTTATTGCATACTTTTAGACAGCTTTTTAAATGCTTTTAAGTTATTGTATAATTTTTAATTGATATTTTCTTATTTTTTTCCCACCTTAGAGGCTTTTAAGTCATTGTTTAAATATTAAATCATAGTTTTATGTTCATAATTTAATAAATGCATAACACTTTCATATTTTAACAATATTTTCTTTTATTTTCCAGCAAAAAACTAATTTTTTAATTTTCACTGCATACTTTTAGGAACTTCATTTAATGATTTCATATCTCTTTCATAGTCCTGTGATATTTCCGTATTTTCTTTCTATTAAATATATACAAATTAATGACTACTAGTAGTTGATGTTGGTTTTTCTCAGCGTGGCATGTTGCTGGTGATGTTTTTGCATTTTTGTACCGCCCAAAGGCAGCAGCAACAGCAGCAGCAGCCGGAGCAACAGCAACAGCAGCGGGCGCGTTGTCATTTTTGGGGACTGCGCGTGGCTGCGCTTGCTGTTGTTTCATTACTTTGCCGCATGAAACAAATGCGCATAGTTTGCCGTCAGTTATTATCCACTTGCAGCGGCACTTTGTGGCAGCCACCATGTCACCATTTCACCGGGAAGTTCGTCGGCGGAGGCGGCAGCGCGGCGGCGGCGGCGGGAGTCATGACAACAATGCGCCCCCTTGGCCAGAACGCGTTTTCTTTTGGCTTTGGCTTTTTGGGAGCTGGCTTAATCAACACGACGACGACGTTATAGCGAGCCACAAAAGGCATTCCAATTGCCCAGGCTCAGGCTCTGGCTCAGGCTCTGGCTCAGGCTCAGGCTCCGGCTCCGGCTACGTTCCAGGAGACCCAGGCAAAAGGACCTGGCCCCATGGACAGCCCCCCGTCCTCAGGCCCGTGCCCTTGCCATCGCTCGGCCGCAAGTATTTCTGGGACCAAATTATTTTCATAGCTTTAGCTTAAAAGCTGGAAAATGCCGCTGCCCCTCTGCCGCTGGCAAGGAATTAAAAATATTTACAGTATTTTCCAAGTGAGCCGCACGGCAACAACAAATACTGAAAAAGTATAAAAATAAAACAAAAAATATATACAAAAGGAACGCACTTGGACGAGAGCAGGAGACAAAGGACATGTCATCTCTGTGTGTGCAGGGGAACGTGTGTGTTTGGTTGCCACAAGGAGCGAAAAATGCAAAGCATTCCAAACAAATATGATAAACATAATTCCGCCAGCGAGCAAGGACTAGGGATCTGATGGAGGAGATAGAACTTTTTGTCATTTTCATTTTCCCCAAATTGAAGCGAAAACCACAAGCAAATATCGACAGCTCGTCCACAAAGGCTTATGCCATCGCCATGGCCAGGGATTAAGGCTGCCCGAACTTTTCATGATTAATGATGCTTTGAAAAGTTCCCCATTTCCCTTTTCCAGTTGCCCTTTTCCCCCTTTTCCTCGCTTTTCCTTGGCGTGTGTTTGTTTCAGTCAACTGTCGGCAGTCATCACATCATTTCAAAGCGATTTCCTTAATGATTGCCCCCTGGTTGGGGCTGGCTTTTCCCCGCAGTTTTCCCCGCTCCGCTGCATAGTTGATTTAATCAGAGCCAGCACGGGCTGCACTGGCGGGGAGAGAGAGTAATCTAACAGCATTTAGAGCAATGCGCTTTTTAATAGACCAAAAAACCATCAAAAACCCTCTTGGCTCTTGGGCTTGACTTAATTGCCGCTGCTAGCCAGGCCAGGCCAGGCGAAAAGTGAAAAGTGAAATGCGAAATGGCAGAAAATACTCGTGGCGAGGCCAGAAATTAAATTGGCCATGTTTAAACAGCAAATTTGGACAAAATTAGGCAGGCTTTTATCAGCATTTAAGGGGCCGACCGAGGCAACGGTCGAGGGAGCACAAAGGCGCCAGCACTGGCCTACCAGGGATTTATTCAAAATTCACAGCCAGAGTCAGTTGGTGAAATGAACCAAAGCCAAAGCCACAGCCGCAGCCATTTGAGTGTGGGCGACCACTTAATACCCTGTAATAACCACTAGCCGAAAGTGGATGGCAGAAAGCGTGTGCCCCCCCATCCCCAAATATGAGCCCTTGCCCCATCATCAGTCTCAGTCCATCTGTCCCGAATCCGTAATGAGATGAGTGCACCACGGAACAACTTACGCAAATATTTGGCAATTATCTAGTTTCGGTTTCGCTGCCAGGCCTCGAGTGGAGAAGTTGGACCAGGAGCAGGACTAGGGACACGACCACGACCCTCTCCCGGCACCGGCATTATTATAATGACTGAACATTGCAGCAAATTAGTCAAAACAAAAAAGTTGCTGGTGCGAATGAGAGGGCCGGGGGTACAAAAAATGAGGGAAAAGTATGCCCAGGAGAGATGGGCGACCATCTTTATACGCTATACTAGAGTTGGGAATTTATATTTATTAAAGGAGCAACTCCTTAAAAAGTTATATAGATATTTGCCATAATATATTTAAGGTAAAATATTCTTGGAACATTTTTCCAAATATTCTAAGGCCCTTTAAATATTTGCATTCAAATCCGGCTCGAAGGACCAAAGTATACCCAGAAGAGATGGGCGACCATCTTTTTACGCTACACTAGAGCTGGGAATTTATATTTATTAAAGGAGCAGATATCTCTAACTCCTTTAAAAGTTATATAGATATTTGCCATAATTTAATTTAAGGTAAAATATTAGCATTCAAATCCGGCTCGAAGGACCCCGCGAGTAATTTTGTTTGAAGAGTTTTTGGGATAAACCGCGATATGTTCTGCTTTATTTGTGGTACTCTCCGACATTCTAGTTTCAATCAGTTTCATATTTAAAAGAATATTAAAAAGAAACCTTTATTTACTTGTTAAAAATCCAGTTAGTATTTAATTAGCCCCAGCATTTTATTATAATAATTTTCCCTTTAACTTAAAGCCATTAAAAGCAAACGATTCATATAATCATCCTCATCCTTACTATATATATCCCCTTATATATAATTGTCTAAGAAAAGCAACCAGTGCTTCTTGGCCAACTTGAAGTACCCCATCCTATAGGATATCCGTCATAAATGTTGACTGCCACATCCTGGTCCCTGGTCTTGGTCCTCGTCCTGCCATCAGTGGAAAGTTGAGTGGGCATCGGGCGTGTCAAAAGACAAACACCAAAAACTGCTCGCTGCGGGTCTCCTTTTGTGTGTGTGTCCTGTCTGTCTCTGCTCCTGCTCCTGCTGCTGTCCAAATGCGAGTGTCTTTTAAATACTCATTACAAAATTAATTCGGGGAAAAGTTTGATAAAAATCCTATTATAAACATAAATAAATAGGCTGGCTCTGGCTGGCTGGCTGGCTGGCCAGAGTGGAGAAGGGCCAAAAGGACAAAGCGCTCGAGACTGAGCAAACATTCGTGAGTAACCAAACTGGCAAAGTGGGCGTTGCCAGGGGTCAGGGGTCAGGGGAGGAAAAGCGGAAAATCCTGCCAAAATGTGGGAGTGGCGCCAGGATCTGGCAAGTGAAAGGTAGTGGCAAAGTCAAAGTCAAACAATGAGGCAGCCAGCTGTAAAGGACGAGCAGAGCTGAGACTTCATTAGTGCTCATCCAGAATGTATGCTGGTGTCGTCTTGTTCTTGGTCTTACCTCTGTGAAAACTGCTCCTCATATTCCACATCCCCCTCGCCATATCCCCTTCTTCCTAGAGCGTCCTGCAATGGATATATGGCATTATGGCCTCAGCCACTCGCTTGCGGTTTATTCTGCGGTTCATTTCGCGTCCATAGGCATATTCAATATTCATATTTTGCCCGCGACACAGGAGCATTTATTACCCGAACACACAGACAGGTGCACAGGTAAAAATTGGGATAGTTTTCAGGTTCAGTTGAGGGGTTTTTCAGTTAAGAGAAAAGGTGTAGAGAGTTCTATAAAAAAATACTGTAAATTATGGTCTTAATTTCTGTTAGCTTCTTCTTAATCAAGTGAAGTTGGCTGCGCTTCATCGACATGTTTATCATGTTATCGA
>JAEIIF010057851.1:0-17529 GCA_018874455.1 Drosophila trapezifrons | reverse complement strand
AATCAATCCCACTTCGGATTAAATCCGGTACTTTTATCCCGTTTTTTTTTTTCTGTGTAATTTCCAATGCCCTGCGCTAGTTTTTCGCTTTCAGGAATTAAAATTCTTGAGCAGCGGGAAATCGGAGTGATTCTAATGGGTTTTAGTGGCCTCTTTGATCGGGATCGGAGAGTGAATTGCCCAGCCAGGCAGGTGTAGGCATTAAAATGCGATCAGTTCATCGTAAGTGCAATAGCTCTGGCCCAACACAACTTCCAAGAATCACCTGCAGTTTAAAAGGTGTATTTCTTAGTTGTAATTATTACAAAATTATTCCAGAAACATAATGGCACAAATTCAAGTCTAATTTTAACTTAATCTATGCTTTAATCACCCCTTCAGTGTCTCCCTATCCTTAACACGCAATATAATTCGCAGGAATTAGCTCAGACATTTTTTGTCTCCCAGCATGATCGCTCTTCGTGGGCACCCTTGAACCAAGGAATCCTGGCAGCCTGCGACGTGGCAGCCTGGCACCTTGGCACCTTGGCACTTTGGGATTTTGGCACCTGCCGCTGGGCCAGATACCCGGGATTAGGTCTCGGTCACGTTGATGATGCCCTTCTCCTGCTGCCTCCCACTGTTTGCTGCACTGTCTGCCACAGTTGTTGTTGTTGGTGTCAACAAGTGGGCCTCTGCTGGATGATTGATGGACTTGACTCCACAAGGGCATTCCGGCACTGCGAGCTGCTGGCACACATCAGAATCCCCAGAATGCACCTGTCCATTGTCCCCCGCATTTTACCGGGAATACCCCGAATGATGATGCTGTGGCCTGGGCTGAGGATGAGGTGTTGCCCACTTGCACTTAATTGCATGTTTGGTCAGGCGAATCAACGCCCAGGCCAGGCCAGCAAACCGCCAAAGTCAAAGCCGAAAAACGCCCATGGAATGCGCAGTCCCCTCTTCAGACATCTTTCCCGACTGTTACACTGAGCAAAAAGCTCTTGAAAAATTATTTTAAAATTAAATTAGGGTAAGCAAAATATCTTGTAGTGCAATAAATCGAATAGAGCAATTTTAGCGTGAATTAAAAAGGTTTTATGATTTGATTTTCCCAATATCCTTTATTATATGCGCACAAGACCCAGAAAATATTTACAATATTTTCTCAGAGTGCAAACTCTTCGACTGAGGGGAACCCCCACTGAGTGGCGATGGCGGCCAACGTGGAAATTTATGTGGCCAGTTGGCCACGGCTAGAAAGGCTTCGAGGGGCAGCGGAATACGCGGTGGCGATGCTGTTATTGCCGCCGCTCCTGCTGTTGCTGCATAATTGATAAATGTTTACAAATTATTATGTTGCACATACAGCGCAGTGGCAGCAACAACAGCACCGTGGAGGCCACCCAGGCGAAGATGCCCCAATACCCAGACCACTCCACCCCCCTTTGTACACCTCGTGTGGTGTTTTTGTTGTGTTTCTGGAGCTGGTGAAAGCAGGCGAGGCACTTGTATTTGCCTTACATTAAATACCCTAACAAAATACACTTTTTATAAATTATTAAGAAATAAATTAAACAAATTTCTGCTTAACGACTTCTCGAAATAGCATATAACAAAATAATCATAATATAATATATCAACTTGAGTTGGAAAGAGCCAAAAGAAATAACATATCTTTAATTTAAAGATACAAGAATATTATAAAAGATACCTCAAGGCTTAATAATAATTATTTACCCCAGGAATATTACTTCAGAGTATTTTTAGGTTCCCCATCAAGGGCAGGCCTTTCTTCCATACATGTTCCTTGTTTTTGTTTTTTACATTTTTGTCTAGCACTGTTGCCGTTTTTCTCACGGCGAGGCGCCAACTGCATTTTCATTTAATGTTTGCCGGAGCCGCTAATTAAAATGAATCCACGTAGACAGGCTGGCGGAATAAAAAAAAAGAAGAAAGCCAAAGGCAACAGGCCGGGGGAGTCTGGTCCATTAGCCCGGGGATTCTATTGTGTAATGGATCGGGGCCTTATTTATAGCCAACTGAAATCGTTGGCCAAATCACTCTCCATCGCAGGCGAATCATACTTGTATTCCGTGGCTTTTCCACATTGCCCTTGGCATTAGCATTTGTCTCACTTTCGCGCACTTTTTCCTCCAACTCGCATTCAATTTGCCTAAGTTGCCATTCGGATTGCGGTGCGGACAGGGGGGAGCTGCAGGGGCAGCAGCTGCCGCAAGAAATGAAATGGAATTCAATACAAAATGCAAATGAGCCTGGGAGATGGAACCGCAAACGAGCCATGGAATGAGAAATGAGATGCCACCGAAATCATAAAAATCAAACTCGAAATTGATAGGGAGACACATCTGGGGGATAAGGGATATCTATAGGAATAAGAAGAGGTACTAGGTTCACCGATTTCAGGATCAAAGGAAAAGTAGAACCGACCTTTGGATATTTAAATATCAAAGATAATTTTGATTGTAATAAAGGAACTTCGTAGAAAACTAAACTATGCTGCACCTATTAAATAATTATTATTCTCTATTTCATGAAGGGTATCAATATGGCTTTTTCCCCTATAACGCTTCAGATTTAACTCAATTTAGAATCGAAACCGAATCATAGACAAAGCCATCCCCTGATTGAGATGAAACCCTCGCGCTGTGTGTGTTCCAAAGGTTCCATTCCCTGTGACAGCCACATCCTGGTAATTATCCCAAATAGTTTCCGCGACAACAATGCTGATCTATGACACTTTGGCCTCAGTATTTTTCCGGGGGAAAAACTTTTCAATGCCCTAAACCGCTTAGTGCCCCGAAATGATGATGAGGGGAAAAGCAAATTGACTTAAGATAAAACTGCCAAGGCCCAAGGCCAAAACAACGACAAATACTCGTAGAAAAACCCTCGGCTAACCAGGGGAAAAAAAAGACAAAAAGGGTGCCTAACCCCAGTTAAAGAGCAACGCAATTTCCGGCTTCCCCCCGCGGGGCAACAGAGATAGCCAGAGAGTGAGACAGATTGCTAGACGGAGACGGGGCGAGGGTGACAGAATGAGACGGGGAAGAAGTCATCCCGCCAGCATTCAAATATTTGTCATCATCAAATGACATCTGTTTGTCGTTGGTTTTCGTTTTGAAGGCCGGCCCAAAGTTCGTCTAGTCAAAGGTCAGTGCTTGACACAGGAAGACAGTGCGTTCCAGCAGTGTAGGGATGGTAAATATTCCACCCTGGGAATGTCAAAAACCCCCAGCTTACATACATATTTTATAAGCTTCCACATTTCAGCTTTTTGCTTGAAAAATTCATCATGATATGCAACTGTGGACGGACTTGAAGGCAAGTCAAAATCGCAGCATAGATCGTTCTAGCATTAACAATAGAAGTCAATCGATTGTCAGCAGCATCGAAGTATTTGCATAAATCTCACAGTTGAAATGCCACGCCCCTTTCTCCTATTTTGAGGTACCAAAGGAAGCAAAAAAAAAAAAATACAAGCTGAAAGGAACGCAAGTTAGAAAGGTGAAAGGTGCGAGCAGATAAAATGGAAAATGGGGAGGTATTTTTAACGAGTTGCCAGGTTCCCAAGAAGCTGCAACAGTTTTCAATGGAAAATGCAGCGGCGGGAAAATGTAAATAGCTAACAAGAAAATACAATAAAAGCAAGCCAGAGCTGAAAATCCAGCTGCATTTCAGGGGAGAGAAATAGAGAGAGAGAGAGAGAGCGAGAGCGTTCCCCAATTCCCCACAAAAAAATCCGAAAAGACCCAATGACATAGTTTGCATACTCCGGAAAAGCAGGAAGCATTTAAGGCCGATGAGGAGGGGGAAAATCCCAGGCTGCAGGCGGCATTTCCACAGTGCTGAAAGGCGTTGAAGCTGCAATTAGCCGAGGAGTTTTCCGGGCGAGCGGGCAAAGCAAGTTGCGTTTGGAGCATAAAAATAGAAAAGCATCTATCTTTGGGAAAGCAGGGAAGGCCAAGGAAAATAGTGAGGGGTATTTTTATGTTGTCTGCCAGGTAATTGAACTTGGCGGGGGTTTGGAGTAAGAGACCCCTGTTTTTATGACCCTGACATAAGAAGTTAGCATTGAAAGTAACTGCCATTGATGAGGCGAAATGAGGTAACTTTGCAGCATCTCATCTTAATGCCTTTTTAGCTGCTTGGGAATTCTTCCTATTACTTCAGCGGCCATGAAAAGATATCCTCCATTACTGAAGTAGTTTCAATAATGCATTTTTGTGTTACTCGTTGAAAAATAAATACAGGATAGGTATTTTATGCTTTTAAATAAAAATAGGTTTCTAAAGGCTTGAAGAGTATTTCTCTTTATTAGTTTCTTCACCGATTTTGTACTTTGTTTTTAGCTTTTCCATATGTTTCTGTTTATTCTACTTTCTGATATCAAAATTCCTGACTTTTTATACAATTTCCCTACCTAGAAATGATTTCTTTTCGAGTGTAAACAATTTGGCAAGACGCTTTCTGAGTGTATGCTAAATCGAACTCTATTAAGTCATCAGGCTGCCGTCTTCCTTTGAAAGCCGGCACCAAAGACAAAGCATTTTCCAGAGTTTCCACCAGCTGGCAGTGCAATCTTCCCAGTCCAGCCCTGCACTTGGCACCGACGGAGAGCAAACAATGCTGTTGCTACCACTATCTGTGTGCTGGCCATAAACATTATAATCTGCTCGGCCAATTGATATGCGTTTGTGGGGCGCAGAAGGAGCCGAATCCTTTGTGTGCTTACTTGGGTATTGGCCATAAACAATTCGAGCCAATTCCAGTTAATGGCCAGTCTAACGACGCCAACGTGCGCCTTGTTAGTCAAAGCATTTGCGGGAATATTCTCAACATATTTCTATAATCATCGGGCCGCAGACGTGCCAAATCGCAGGCCATTGAAATGGCTTCATTCCGGGGCTCGGTCTGGGTCTCAAAATCAAATACGAGTGCTGGGCTGGCAGTTGGCTTTTCAGTTGCTTCCTGACCCCTCCTAATTAAGTGCAGCAACAAATGGCGGATGAGATTAGAGGGCTGACGTGGGCGTATTCACCAAATTCGATCCGCACGAGACCTCAGATCCCGGGAACCCTAAAACCGAAGCCCCGCGGGCATTGTCTAACTAATTGGATTAAATTTGATGCCCGACCTGACACAATGGACCACTCGTCGGGGTACATTTCAGGTAGGATCCGTCGCCTCTCAGACCCGGAGTTGAACAAACAGGATTCAGACGGTCGGAATATATATACATATATATATATATGTATGCAGTATTTAGTACTGAAACTCGTTCGTTCTCGCCTTTGTATCTCGGCCAGCAATCAATGTAAACAGGCAAGCCCACAGCCACAGCCAACAATGGCATTTCGGCCAAGTCATTTCGGGTTTCCACAGGTTACCATTTTGTACTCTTCCGACGATTCTATGTCGGCGATATAGCAGAACAAAACACTCGAGTGCGCAAAGGAAGGTCCATTCTCATCCTTATCGCTTCGAGTGCATTTAAAATGAAATTAAATGAAAATTATTTCCACTCCGATTCCGCTCGTTAAATGAGGAATGGAAATTGTTAACCGTCGGGGCAAGTGGGTAAAAGTACTTGAAACCACCTCTGATTGTAGTTAGCTGGATTGTTTTGATTTCTAGGAAAATTCTAAGTTTGTTTTTTAAATGTGGAGGGAAAATCATAAGTTTGTTGTTTTGATAGAGGGTAATGTAAACTGTGTTTAATATACTCGAAATTGAAGAGAAATTAAATTAAATAAATATACATAAGTTATTATAAAAGTATTTGATGTATATTCATGAAAAATAATATATAATAATTAGCTTATAAAACTTAATAAGACAACTTTTAATAAATGTAACATAGATTAAACTTTGGCTTATGGTTTCCCGTTCGAAGCCAAGTCAACACCTCTGGAAACTTCAATGAAAACTTGTGGAAACCCATTATATATACATGAATTTTTGGCAGACCAGTTTTATTTAATTTAAAATCTTCCTTTTTTGCTGCTGATGCTGATGCGGAACAGCCAATGTCAGCAGCAGAAGCAGCAGCTGCTGCAGCAGAATTTTGAGGTCGTGGCGAGGACTTCTTTCAATTTCGGGTCTGCCACAGCATTTTGCTCAACTTAATTGTGTGAAAAACTTTTCTTACGCTCAACGTGAACCAACATGAATGGCAGCTAAGTGTTTTCTTTTTATTTCAATTTTTTCTTCCTGCTGGGGAAAGTGTATGACAGCGCCAGGAGAAGGAAAGTAAAAATTATTTAATATGATGAAAGTTAAGAGAACAATAAAAACAAAGTTTACTTAAGGACGAAAGTGTGAGGAAATATACAAATAACGCTGACAGAAAGTGAAACGAAGAAATTGCGAAATTAAGTTTTACAAGGACGTTTAAGGAGGGAAAACAAACAGTGACTTATAGATATTCATTTTCCTTGAAACTTCCTTAATTCTTCATAACAAATTATAGCCAGTTTGAACTATTCTTTGCTTTAAATTAAAAGACTCTTAATTAAATATGTGTATCCCTTGAATATCTCCTGCAGCTTCTGAAAACACACTTTCCTTGTTGTATTTAAAGCTAAATGGGAAAACTCATTTGAAAAGTAAGTAAAACCGAGGGAAAACACAAGAAGCAAAACAAACTTTGACAATAGAAATTTCTGGGGCGAACATGGCGGTACGGAGAGGGGCAATTTTGGGGGGTTTAGATTCACCCGCAAGGCGAGCGAGACATTTATGATGACGACAACAATTTTTCCGCCTTCCATCTGACGATGATGATGATGAAAACTTGCAGTGCAGTCACATGCAGAAAAATGCACTCAAAAAAAATAACACGCACACACTCAAACGTGAAAGGAATTGTTCTTGAAACAGGACTCAATGGCGCGAAAGGCGGCGGTGAGGGGGAGAGGCTAAAATGCAAGGCAAGACAGAAATTGCGAGCTGCATTTTAGACAAGAGGACGAAGGATGTGTGTGTTCAAGTGTGTGTTGGCGGATAGGAAAAAAAAAGTAAGAGTACAGTCACCACAGAATATAGTAAACACAAAAAAATAATGGTTTTGTATATTGTTATTTTAAAAAACTCTATAAACTCTAAAATATTAAAAACTGCATAAATCTCTAGAGATTTTTGTGATACTTTACCATAATTTCATAATAAAATTAGAAGAGCTCTTTTTTGTGCAGAGTGCACTGTCCAGGATGAAGTGGAATAAAGAAATTCATCTCTGGAGTGGCAATAACGCTTCCTGACGATTTATTTTTATTTTTTATTGAAACCGCAACCAATAAAGCAACGCGGCTAAAATCGCGTGTGCCTTATCTGGCGAGCGCGCGCGTTTCGTGAGCGTCTTTAATTGGAGCCGCGCTTAAAGTCTCCTTGGCTGGCTTGGTTTGCGGTGACTGCGGTCACTCTTTCTCCCTAATCACTAACTAAACAATTAATCAACCGAAAACCAAAGTTTCAGTAGGTGGGTGGAATGTTGGGCGAATTTAACGCCCAAGAAAGTGACATTTTCGAGGTGAACGTCAACACGACGGGGCGATGCTGCAAAAACAGCGGCGCGCTCAACGCTTTTCCAGCTCCACCGCCAGTTGATTAATGAGCTGTGATGCTGGGAGACCTTCCAGTGGGAAAAGGGGGGGGCGAAAACGTGGGAAAAGCGGGAGCAAAACGGGCGAGGGAAGTGCAACAGCAACACCCAGTAGCCGAAGCAGTAAGTTAAGCAGTTTCAAAAAGGGAAATGTCAGCTGAAGGATTTGTTACTGGTGACTGGGGAAATGAGCGGCTTGATTACGTGAGCTCAGCTGAGCTGGGAAATGGAACAAGGAGCCGAGGGAAAACCAGGAAAAGCGCATCCCCAGTAAGTTTGCTGTAAGAGGGATAGTAACGGATGAAGAACACCAGGGGATCTGAACTAATGGAAACGGTTTCAGATGCCGAGCGGAGATAAAAAATAGAGATGATTTATGTCAGTTTTTGAAGGACCTCAAATAAAAATAATATTTCTAAATAAATACTTTGAATAATGTAAGGGTAAAAAAAAAATGATTTCAAGCAAATCGTTATGATATATTTATTATATTCTTTGTAATATAATTATTTACTTATAGCCTTATGACACAAGGCCCAAGTTTTCATTAATTCGAGTTTTCATTAGAAGCTTGACAGCATCCATAGAATTTTACGTAGGTGCGAGCAAGACGACTATAGGGCATTTTCAATGAGAGATTAATGCATTAATTGACAAACCCGATAGGTCTATCGAAAAAATACCAGGCAAAAAATGAGTTCGATAGAAAATACCGTCGGAATGCGTTCAAAAGTAATTTATTTCTCATTAGATAAAACGGTCTCACAAAAGTCTTGGAAGCCAATTGGTGCCAAAAGTTTAACTTAAGTTTCTTCACCTTTTATAATGGACTCGTATGGTTCCATATAAATTCGTTTCCATGCACACTTTCTATTTAAACCTCTGCCATTTCCTCGGTTAAAGCAGATTTCGACATTTATCCTTTTGTTGTTTACCTTTTAAGTCAGTGTGACCGTAGTCGCACTACGAAAAAAATCTGAACCAAAAAACACATATAGTTGTCTCTTTNAAGGTTCTAATGAAGCCTCTAATTAATGAAAACTTGTGCCCTGTGTCATGAGGCCTTCAGTCATTAAAGCCAGAAAGCCCCTGCAAGTCAAGATCCAGTATCCAGCGTTGTGGTTGTTGTAAACCTTTAAACTCTTCATCGACTTTAAGTAATAATATCCTTGAGAAATAAGAGAATATATCGGCAGCAAATTTAAATCTAAAATATACCTGATATCATTTCTAAAGCAAACAAAGCTCCTACACAGGCATCAATCACACATCAGCTATCGGATATCACCCTGCCATCCGATGGCAACCTAATCAAGTCAGGAAATTCACTTTTCCTCAAAGTTGCGTTGTGCGTGTGTGTGTGTGTGTGCTTGTGTGGGAGTTTTTCCCCTTTTCCCAACGGAAATGTATCCCGATGCGAAACTAAGCTGCTCTCGACTGAATTACAAATTGAAATGATAACCGAATAACCGAAAGCTGGGGAATATTTTCGCACTCTTGGGCAGAAAATGGCATAAATTAAGTTACAAATCAACTCGCAATCACAACTGCAGTCACAGTCACTGCATTGGAGTCACTCACTGGCGGAATAACAACATTTCGCCACGATTTTCCATTCCCATTGCGTTTGCAATTGCAATTGCGATTCGATTGAAACTTAATTTCGATACATATTTTCCAGCTGCATTTTCTGCTCGAGTTTTCCCCCCTCCGACCTCGGGCCACGCCCACCGCCGCCCACATTGGAAACGCTTTTCCCGCCAATTGCATTTTCGTACCCCTCGGTGGATTTTTTTATTTTTTAGAATGTTCTATGTTTTACAGATATTTTGCTCCGATTTTCGTGGCTGGATGAGATTGAAATGTAATCAAAAATTGCAAAATCTGCGAAAACTGAACTGCAAGTCCTGCGGGTTTTCCTTCTGCGATTTTGACCTGTTTGTAAACGAAAGAGTGCCAAGTGCATGTGATGGGCTGGCAAATGGATTTGAGGGTCCTTCTGGCCTTTGGGTCTGATTACATTTTTGAATGTGGAACAAGGGATAAATAAATGCCTTAAATTTAGGTATATCTCACAGGTAAAAGTATTAAAAAAACCTTAATTATCATTCAATAAAAGTGGAGAATATTTTAAAATGGAAATGGATATTGTATGATATTGATAAATAAATATATTTAAATATTTATAATTTGGCTGGGATAAAACAATCGATATATATCTGTAATTAAGATAATTTACTTTGGTAATTGTGATAATTTCTTCTTCATTTATTTAAGGAGCTAGTCAGCACAATTTAGACCAATTATCCTTACACTATTCCCGACTAATATAAGTTAAGTGAATTTCTCAGCAGAGACCAATAGTCGAAGATGAACATTTATCGAAGGCAGCCCTCGTCGTGTAACGCTTAATTTAAGCCACTGTTCGGGGGATTCCCCGGTAAATGGAGTACGAAATTAATTAAAGCAAACTGAATCATGACACGAACACGAATTTCCACGCAGGGAAATGCACCAACACACGCGCTGTCCGATGTGTGTGTGTGTGTGTGTTTAGGAGAGGTACGAAAAGCCCCATCCTTTTAGGAGCCGAAAAGCGAGCACAGCTGCATACTAATAAGCTGTCAGGCGAGGACTCGTGTGTGTGTGTGTGTGTGTGTGCTGCCCACGTCCCTATCCCGAACGGCCTTCCCAGCCTGCCGATCCTTCGGTCAGCCACGTGCCACGCCCACAATTTTGGACTGGGGAAAAGCTGTCAGGCTGACGTCGGTACAAGCATTATGACGGCATTTACACATCAGCTTCAGCCTCGGCTTGTCCAGGATTCGAGGATTAGAAGTAGCACCAAGGACCAGGGCGTAGGAGCAAGGACTCAGGTCTCAGGAGTCCTGAGCTTATAAGCCGACTCAAAAGGCTTTCGGGTCACTTAGGGACTCTGCAAAAAAATTAGTACTAACATGAAGAATAGAGCCAGCATAGCCGATATAAAAAAAAGATAATAAACCTTATTAAAAGAAAATCACTTTTAACTTTATTCATAAATCATGATTAATTATTTAAGGAAATAATGAAAACCGCCAAGGCAATGTCAGAAAGTTTTTACCAACTTCCTTTAAGGTGTTTATTTTAAAAGTGGCTTAATGTAAGTCCTAGCCTGATCTGTGCCTCTATAAAGGTATTTTTATTTAGATAATGGTTTATTAAAATTCCAAAACTTCTATTTAAGTGCCATAGTTCTCCACTGTGCACAGGGACTCACTGAACTGACCCCACTCCGAGCCACATTCCTGTGGAAGCCTTCAAATGTTTGTGTGTCGACTATGCAAATAAATCCAAGTCGTGGCCAAAAACTCAATTTCGGGCAGCCAGTGCAGCAGGGCAGCTGCCGCCGCTCCACAACTAGAACTCGATCCCGAACCTGAACCCCTTTTCCTGCCACAGAAACCCCCATCCCCCCCTTACAATCCCCCGCCAAGCAGAACATATGGCGACAAACAGCGGGCACCGTTTTCCATTTGTTTGCTCGCATACACGCAGAGAAGAGGGAACGGAGCTGAGGGAAGCCGAGGCTCCGGCGCCAAGGACAAAGGACGCGAAGGACGAAGGCTGCGGAGCATGCACTAGACCCATTTCGTGGATGCTTTTGAATGGCACTACGGCACTATGGCAGTATGGAATTTAGTATGGCAGCACAGGCCAGCAGTACATGAGCTGAATTGCACTTGGCCAGAAACAAAATCCAAGCCATGAAAATAGCACTTTGGAAAGCAAGACGAAAATTGAGATACGCTTGAGCTAAGCTGAATGCAATTCCTACATACCAAGTGGAGGCGAAAAAATGTGGTAAATAAGTTAACAAGAATATAAGAATTATAAATGTGTTGGGCAACAAAGGAGCCTTTCATAAAATAAATTTTAATTTAAATATTAAGCTACTGAGCTTAATAACTATATCTAAAATAATACTAATGCTGAAAACTCTTTCACCTCTATTCACAGCTAAACCCTTTTATTTCTGCAGCTCACTTCCTTCATAACCATCAAAACAAATGCTGATAGACACGATTTTCAACAGGTTAATCACTTCCCCGACTTAAAGAGACATCAAACTTTATAGCTGACTGCCAAAACGAAAAAACACAGCTAAAATGTACTACGCTTCGTCCAGGATCTGTCAGAACTCAATCCCCTTGATAAAGTCATCATACCCTTGTCCGACAAGGCCACAAAAAATAACGCACACTACGTGAGGAAGCTGCGATTCTGAATTTCTAAGAGCTTGGGGTGATTATTCCCTACCAAAAAAAAAAAGGGGTGAATTTCGCTTCCAAAAATCTCTGGCTCTGCAGTTTTTTGCTGCTTCCGGAATATTTGCTGGAAATTCGTTTTTCTGCATCCTGCACACACTTGCCTGCATTGGGATAGGTTGGGTCCTGGCATTAAAGGAACGAGCTATTGGGGGTGCGTGTTTTCGGTTGGATTCTCCGGCTGCTGCGCGTCCTAAATGGATTTAGCTTGTTTCTCTCGCTGTTTGTCCCAGTCGGTTTATTTTTCCAAACAGAAAATGGAAAATGTGTTCATTTGCATGTGCCACATGCTGTCCCTGAAATGCAATAAAAACGCTCGCCAAAACCAATGTTAATTCGCAAATTCAATTGTCAAATCAATGGCAGATGGCAAATAAATTTAATTCTCTTAGTGCCGCAGCTGACAGCGAAGAGCCGCCTGATGAATCAGAGCCACATAAAGTACGACCCGTCACGTCCCATTACAATATATACATATTTGATTTAAGGTGTCTGAACGGAGAGAGAATACCATCGAAGTGGCCACAGGCACGAGCAGTGCACTGGAAAACAAGGGGAGTAGGTTAGGCTGGAGAAATTGAATCTTTCAGGTATGGGAATTTATTTATTTTATAATATATAATTATCCTACGAAGAGGAACCCTTTTAGAGCCTTGAATCTGTTTTGTTTTATCGAATAATAATAATAATAATAAATGAATTAACTTCCTCTGCTTTGACTTAAAATTCTTCTTCAAAAATGTACCTATTAACCCTTGAAAAATTATTTTTAAAACCCAATTTATTGACCTGAGCCTGGTGTTAAATATTTCTGCGAGTGAGCGGGAAGAACCGGAAAGCCGGACGGATATTTCTGGTCTAGTCGCATTTCTGGTCCGTGTTGGCAACATTTTGCGGTCACTTGATGGACAGTCTATGCACATTCGGTCCGTTTCCCACTGCCCGAAATGACTGATGGCAGTATAGGGTTAAGTGGGTGAGAGCCAAGTGGAAAAGGGGCGAAAATGGCCGCAAGTTCGTCAACAGTGGCAAATATTTGCAGATATCCAAGCGATGTCGCACGTTGCATGTTGCTCTTACTGCTGCAATTTCAGTTGCTGCTGCTGTGTAAGTTGGGTGTTGATTGTTGATTGTTGGTCCAGTGACCAAAAGCCAACAATTGGTCACGATCACTTTGGCTTTATTGTTTTCGTTTCTATTTTTCTGGTCCCCTCTCTGTTTTTATTTGTTTTTCCTCTTTCCGGGCGACGTTGCTCCTTTGTTTTCGCACTTGCGGCCGTTCGTGTTGCCGATTTGACGTGACTAATGGGTCGTTAGGCATATGTCCACTCGGCCGCAGGAGCAAACAGGTGGGCGGAGGGAGGACAAGTCGAGGGGAACACGGGAAGAGAGTCACGCCCGGACTGTGTCTTCCTCCCTGCTTGCTCCCCTAACAAGTTACAAATTGCGTGGCTCGCTTCACTGCCAGTTCGCCTGCCAAGTGGCAATGGCGCAAGACTCGAGTTGATTACAATGCGAACCTTGAGGGAGGTCAAGGATGAGCGAAACGGATCCATAAAATGCTACAATTTAGTGTTTACAGCGTTCACGCTACGAAGGGATAGTAGGAAGGAGTAAAAGTCGAATAGAACAAGGTCCAAAATAGGTTTGAAGGTATTGCCTTAAAGTGAAGTTGCAACTGTTATCATAAAGCCAATAAATATCTAATTTTATATTACTGATAGAACTTTAAGAGCATAATTTTATTAGTAGGAAGGAGTAGAAGTCTCATAAAACTGGGCTTAAGAATGATTGTAAAGTATTACTTTAATGTAAAATATAAGCTATTATCATAGAAACCAAACATACATACAGTGTTTGGAAATTATCAATAATAATATCATTTGTAACATTTTAAAAGCATATTTTCCTGATTATATCCCTTAAATATGAGGAATATTAATACATATAAATGTAAATCAAAAGAGCTCATCCCCAAAAAATACAGAATATATCAAAGTTGAACTCCTTAGCTTACCATTACCATTTCCACCTGCTAATCATTGGCCATTCCCCTCGATCAATCTCAAAAATGTCACTGCCAGAACTCACCTGCAAAGAGATGCAAAAAATGCGATAAGAATTAGTCAAATTTTCGGCATAAATCACCGGCCAAAACACTTGGCATTACAAACAAATCGCAACAGCATTCCGATCGAAGGGGACATAATCAACGGCGATATCCATCACCATTAGCATCACCTTTGTCATTTCCATGCCCCGGCCGAGATTGGCTCTGAAAATTCGGCATCTGTCGGTGCTATGCCCCTATCTTTCGGATTCGGTATTGGTCTTGGGCACAGCAGCCAAAGTTTTGTGCAAAGCACACAGACACAGCCAGCGGAATGCAAAAACCAACAAGAGCGCAGCCAGAGCGAAAATCTTGTAGCAGCCACCGCCTGTCAAATGATTTGCAACTTTGTGCAAATTCATTTGCCAGTCTTCCCCGACATTTTCCCCTGCCTTTGGCAATTATTAGTTGGCAGTCGCCGTCTGTCTGGCAACCACGAACCAAACTCGAGCCCCGTAGACGAGAGATTTGCACCACAAGACGACGGATTGCACCGAGAGATAAGCCCTAGCAAAACAACAAATATTTGCAGTTCAATACTTAAATATTATACTATTATATTAATAAATATTATCAATTTAATGTTTGCATTGTATAAAAAAACGGAAAATATTTTAATTTTTCATGTATAAAAAGGTATTCCCTTAACAGATTCTAAGTTGATAAACTGAACCTTAAATCTCAAGGAAATGACTCCAAAAACTATACATTTTCAAGGAAATCCTTATTATTTTATTTTTTTTATATTTATATATATATCATATTTTCTTTCTGTGCACCAAGTGAAGACTAGAGACTGCAGGCTACAAAGTGCGGACTGGCAGGCTGTTGCAACTGCCCTGCGGTGGACACGAAGGCCACGAATGCCAAGTTTGGGAAGCGAAGATTTAATACTCTCTTAGAAAAAAAAATCTATAAAGTGCTTAAAATAAAGTTTAGTTAATTGTTAAGGCTTATAGTTTAGCTGTGTTCTGTACTGCCATTGAATTCTTACGTCCAAGAACTTTCCCTCAAGAACACTTAGATAATTTAAAAACTTTCAATGTGCATTTTAGATAAAATATAAAAAAAACCAAAATGATATTAAAAATAATTTGTATAACAGCTAATTAATCTATAAATAAATGTAATTTAAAAAGAAAACAATTAGCGCTACCAAACAAGTGTAGATAACGAACTCCTCCTTTAATTTTAAACACTTCCAGTCAGAGTATTGAACAAAAAAAAAAGATTTTGATGACTCCGAGATTTGTTTGCCATCGACTCTAGAATCCATTTGCCTCCTCCCATTTCTGGTTGATTTGCCGGCGATTTGGACGTTGATGAAGTGATTAACCAAGCCAGCAAGCATTTGGCTTTTTGATAGCGTTTAGTTTATGAGCCGACCTGCCCACCTCGAGGGTCTCGGCTCAATGTTCCAGCTATTTGCGATCCAGCAAAGCGATTTGTGGTCGATGAAGCGCACAGCGATGAACAGCAGGTGCAGAGTACCGCAGGTAAGACGGCCAGGAGGGGGTGGCATGGGTTAACAATGGTAGCTGGTCAGATATTGGATATGGATGCAGTGCCTGAGTATGCAAATTGTGGCAGCCTTAATGGGCGATGAAAGACCGCATAATTTATTGACTGCAATTCCAGGAACTACCACCACTCGAGGCTAAGCATTCTGGTAGCTCAGGCTTCTGATTTCGATATTGAATATTATCTTTTAAAGGTTGGTATAATTTAATTGATTTATGGTATGCATATATTATAATATATTATGTATTATTATATTGATAAGAAGAACCTTTTTATTCAAATATTCTTTATTATTATTCCTGACTTTAAAATGTTTTGAAATGTTCCATAAATGCTTACTATACATATAATTAAATCATTCTTAATGTAAAACGAATACATTTCCCACAAAGTTATTAATTTCCTAACATAAAATAATGTTATAAATATTCATACCAATATTCAAGTTGCACAATTTGATTTATGATTCATTAAATCAAAGAAAAATTTGATAATATTTATTATCTTGCACAACACACTCACGACTAACGAGTCTTCCCTCGATGGCGACTAAAAATGCGTTTAATTATTTTTGGACATCACGGCAACCTTGACTTTGTTGCCTTGATCAGCCTGTTCCGCCAAAAATAAATCTTAAGAAACCGAAATCTAAATCAGAGACACTAAATTCTCGTAGGATTAGCTGGAAAGAGCTCTTTAAAAATAATACTCAAATGTTCTGCTCGAAAATCACACTCGCAGGGCGCGAAAGCCACTCCAAATCGAGTTGATTTTATTGAAAAGCGAAAGTGTTAAGGTGTCAGTCAGCCAGCTGAAGGCCCCACCCAGAGCCCGTTATAATAAAACACCTTTAGGGTTCGTGGGTCTCGTTTTAAGACCTCACGAGTGCATTGTTCCCAATCGGAATCCAATAAAATTGAAATAAAATTGTGTAATAAAAGGAAATCGCTTATAAATCGAAATGCCGAAATGAAATATTGATGAAACGCAGTGAGGCTTTGTCCGCATGTCAATTGAACAAGCCGCGGAGACCGAACTTGAATCTCGCTTCTCATGCATAATGCAGGCCGAGTGCAACCGGAGACGTTGGAAATTTCTAACAATTTAGCAGACACACAACAGAAAAGGCAGCAGAAAATATACAGAAAAATGAAAGAGAAAAAAATTAATCATAGTGGAGATATCAGGGGGTCGGCTACTGGGCTTTCAATGCCAATCGAATCAATTAGGCGATTTATTGACAACGGCCTGGCATTGGCATTCAATTTGCCGTCTTCGCTGCCAACAATTTCGAATGTCATAAATTGTGACGCGCCTGGAAAAGAGATTTACGTTGTGTCAAACAATGGCGCACCATGGGTTAATGTTCGGCCGCAAATTGGGACCCCAGCTATGTATATATCGGATGCCGAATTCAACCAGAAATTGAGTCATCATCATTATCATCATCATGGCGCTGGCCGCGGACATTAATTAAAACGCATTCAAATGCAGATAGTTGTCAACCTGCCAGCTGCCACAATGCGACCCCCCATTATGCATTTTTAGCCGCATTATTCAGCATTCGAAATTCCATATTCCGTGCGACTTTGAGTGCATCGGATTCCACTCTGGTCGTGGCTCCGAAAATATGCTTATTGATTTAGCTGTCAAAAAATGCATGACAATTTTCGGTTCCCATAGGTTTCGGTTATTTTTCATGTGCCACTAGCAGGCGAGCAGAAAAACTCTGGTAATGCCAAATGAGTTGGGAGCCACAGTGGTCACAAGTCGCCTTTGAATACATTAATCGGGGATATTAATCACGTTGATGGGCAAGTCACTGCATAAATTTAATTATTCGTTTTACTGATGCTTTGGGCAGATTATATATTTCACTAAATTTACAAATTAAGAACAAAATCTGAGAAGCTCTTAATGGTGTCATGACACAGGGCACAAGTTTTCATTAATTAGAGTTTTCATTAGGGGCTTGACAGCAACCA